>SNSB01087744.1:2374-16380 GCA_012922965.1 Capreolus pygargus | reverse complement strand
GGGAAGACCCAGAGGAATCGGGTGGAGAGGGAGGTGGGAGGGGGGTCAGGATGGGGAATACATGTAAATCCATGGCTGATTCATGTCAATGTATGACAAAACCCACTACAATATTGTAAAGTAATTAGCCTCCAACTAATAAAAATAAGTGAAAAAAATAAAATAAAATAAATTTTAAAAAAAGAAAAGAAATGACTATTGTTTAGACCACTAGTCTATGGTATTTTTGTTATGGCAGCCCCAGAAAATGAATATAGCCACTGCTGTTGCTGCTGCTAAGTCGCTTCAGTCCTGTCTGACTCTTTGTGACCCTATGGACTGTAGCCCACCAGGCTCCTCTGTTCCTGGGATTCTCCAGGCAAGAATACTGGAGTGGGTTGCCATGCCCTCTTCCAGGGGATCTTCCCGACCCAGGGATCAAACCCGCTTCTCCTACATCTCCTGCATTGGCAGGCAGGTTCTTTACCACTAGCACCACCTGAGAAGCCTAATATAGCTCCTACAATCAAGTTTCTACAGTTTGTTACCAAAAATATTCCTAACTGCTACAACGTATCATAGGCAAAGGACTATATATTTATATTTATATGTGTGTGTAAAACCAAATAAAGAAGAATAACTCTATAGATAAAAAGAAAATTAATATGAAGAAATAAATGTGTTCTTAAACACATGAAAAAAATACTCAATCTCACTCATAATAAAAAAAATATACCTTTAAACTACAATGAGATATAACTTTTTACCTACCACATTAAAGAAAATGCATGCTGCATGGTGAAAATGGACACTCATACATTACTGATAGAATAATAAATCTCTAAGAACAATATTTAAGGGGTAAATTTAGCAAAATCTATAAAAATATAAAATTCATATATTCTTTGACACAGGAATTCTATCTCTAGGAATTGATCCTACAGACATAGTCATATGTGTGCAGACTGAAATATGTTTAAGGCTATGCACTGAAGAATTTTTTGTAATAGCAAAAGTCTGGAAGCAACCTACATATTCAGCATAGGAAATTGGTTAAACAAATTGGTTAAAATCTATACAGTAGAATATTATGCAGCCACTAAAATAAATGAGATAGTACTAATTGGACTGAACTCATATGGACTCATCTCCATAATATAAGGTTAAATGATAAAAAAAAGTAAGGTGCAGAACTATATGTAAATTATTTTAGTAACTAAAAAAAGAAAAATGAAGTATACTTACAGATTTGGCTATATATACATAGAATATCTCTGGAAGGATACACAGAGATGATAGTGGTTACCTTAAAAAAAGAGAGAGAGAAAGAAAGAGACACACATAGATCAAAAGAACAGAATGCAGAATTCAGAAACAGAGTCACACAAATATGGACCCTCTGTTTGGGGCAAAGGAAATTCAGTAGGGGGAAGGGATAATCTTTTCAACAAATGCTACTAGAATGATTGGACAACCATATGCAACCATATGCAAAAAACAAATTAACCTAGACTTAAACCTCACACCTTAAATAAAAATTAATTCAGGATAGATCATAAGCCTACAAATGAAACATAAAGCTATAAAATTTTTTAGAAAAAAAAATAGAAATCTTTGTGACCTCGGGTTTAGCAGTTAGTTTTTAGATCATGAGTCATGCAAGAAAAAATTAACGAATAGGATTTTTGTCAAATCATAAACTTTTCCTCTACCAAAGATACTGTGAAGAGACTTAAAAGACAAGTCATAGACTTGAAGGAAATATCTGCAAACCACATATCTAACAAAGTTTCTAGACTATAGAAAGAGTTCTGAAAATTTAACAATAAGAAAATTAATACAAATTAAATCTTTTAAATGGGAAAATATCTGAACAGACATTTCATACCAAAGACTATTTACAAATGGCTATAAGCACATGAAACCCCACTCAAAGTCATTAAGGAAATGACATTAACAAGGATGCAGGCTGTATTAGAAAGAGCCCTCATATAGGAGTTAATATATTATAACAAATGTAGTACTCAATTGAATCACTGAGCAAGTCACTTAACCAATGTACATACTTTTCTGCCTCTGCAAAAATGATGGACCTTGACTAGATTATTCCTACAGTCTCTGCAGTTCTTACATCCAAGAATTCTAATGATTCAAAATGTCTCTAATCCTTAAATATTTAATGTATCTCTCTGTCTTTACTGAATTAAAAATGTGCTGCCTTGTATTTTGATCACTCCTAAATGTTAGTCACATGACCCTGACTAGAATATAAACTTTTTAGTACAGGGACTATGTCTCACATAGGAGAAGGGGGCAACAGAAGATTAGATGGTTCAATGGCATCACCAACACAATGGACATGAGTTTGAGCAAACTCCAACTGACAGTGAAAGACAGGGAAGCCTGGTGTGCTGCAGGCCATGGCGTCGCAAAGAGTTGGACATGACTGAGCAACTTAATAACAACAAATGTCTCACATATCTTTTGTATTCACTATAGCAGTAAGAAAAGTACATTAGAAGAATAGTTACTTAATACTCATTAAAGTGAAATAAACTAATTCTAAATCTTTTAAAATATTGCTATGTTTTTCTATATGTAAATGTATTTAAATTAAAAACAAACAAATATTGAACTTCACACTGAAGAGTTTAGAAGTAATGTATGCTGATGTCTGCAACTTATTTTCCAGTAATCAAGACAAAACTCATAAAATGGACTGATGGATGGAAAGAGACATAGATAGGTGGATAGATATATAATAAAGCAAAAATAACAAAGTGTTCATTGTTAAATCCAATGAAGGATGAATGTGCAGACATTCACTATGAATGTCAACTTTTCTGTGTGTTTGAAATTTTTCATAAGAAAATATTGGGAGAAAAGCAAAGCATGAGAAAGTACTATGAAAGGAGTCATGGGATTTTAAAGTTTATCAGAAAGGAGCAAGTCTTTTAAAAGATACCCAAAATGATGCTATGGGTAAGGAAATCAAAGTCAAAATGACTTACACACGATGGCCCAGCTTGAAAGTGGCAGAGAAATGTCTGGAACCCACATATGTCCACTCCCATAGTATGCAAAGTCTTCTCAACAGCAAGCCTCCAAAGGCACAGTACCACAACCACATACAGCTGTCCTCTGTCTAGCACAAAACCATGCACAGTGAACACTTAGAACCATTAGATAAGGAGGGAGGGCATGTCTTCACCAGCTCTGATCAAAGTTTTATTCAAAGAGTTTTACTGAAATCAGGTTCTAGGCTTCATTTGTCAACTGAGAATTTTAAACTTCCCTTGGGATATTTGTAGGCATGAAACTTTCATTTCAGCCTTTCTTACACTTAAGAGGCACTGCTTTCTCATCTTTGTTGAGTCAGATAGAAATACTTTAGTTAAGTAAATAGCCTGGAGAGAACTACCATTGCCTACATCAATCTTTTTGGACCAGATTGCACATTTTAAAACACAAATAACCCTAATATTCATCAACAGGAGAATGAATGAGAAAATCGTGATGCCATTATGCAATGGAATACCATGCAGCAATTAAAATTAAATGAATGCACTAGCACTGCATGCAACAAAATGGATAAATCTCAAAAACATCATGTTGAACAGAATGCAAAAGTTACAGAAGAATGCATTTAGCACAATATCATGTTTTAAAATTTTAAAAATATACAAAACAATCCTATACATTATTTGGGGATATTCAGCTATATATTTAATGTATGAAATGATAAAAATCGAAATCAGAATAATGCTTTCCTCCTGGGAGAGAGAGGAGTTACACAGGTAGCTTCTGTAACTCTTGTTTTAGAGATAAAAATTTTAAACAGAGTTCTGTTTCTGATCTCTGCAGATGAGCTCATTCAGAACTACCTTTCTGCTAACGAAAACTAAGAAAGTATTTTTATAAGAACACTTTCTAAAAATTATCAAGGAACTAATAAAAGAGTGTGGAATTACCAAGTCTAGATTCAGGCTTGGATTAGAAAACTCAAGATAGGTATTTGGCCCACTATTGCCCATGGAGATTTTTCCAATATCAAAGTAGCTATAAGGTGAGCAGCCTTATTGACAGTTCTAGAGCAACAAAAGTTGGAGCCCAGGATCGACAAAGGGTGGGCACTGTGTAAACCACCCCTGATCTGGGGCAGGGACCTCAAAAGACCAAACACTAGGTGGCATAAGCATGAACTGGAAATAACCCATACCTCACATGGATTACAGCCCTGCTTAGGATTATCTGGGTGGTCCAGAACACTTCAAGCCCTAAACCTGGAGCAACATGATCTTGAATAGTTAATGTAGAGTTCTGACACTTAAGCATTTGGAAGTACATTCTTCCTCAGTCTAGCCTCCAAATGAGAGGGCAGCCTGGCTGACACCTTGAATGTAGACTTATAAGCCCCTAAATAAAGAACCCAGTTAGGCCATGCCCAGACTCCTGACCCACAGAAACTGAGATAATAAAAGTGTGACCCTTCAAACTGGGTTGTTTGAAGCCCCAGAGTGTGTGGTAATTTGTTACATCTCAATTGATATATAATACAACCCTCATGTTGACTAGTCACTGGATTCAAGTTGTCCCCAAGAAGGAGGCTTGACCTTGGATAAGGTCCTCTCTTCAACAGAAGCAATTACTATAAAAAGCTGGCAGCTGAAGACTGGTATGCAACAGAACCTCAGAAGCTGGGTGAATAAGTCCTTCAGACCTAAAAGGGAGTACAGCATACAATCCACAACAATCATAGCCATCCTTCACATCTCATTCAGTAGTTTCCTGTGGTTGCCCTAACAAAGCACAGTTCTGGAGGCAAGAAGTCTGAGATCAAGGTGCTGGCAGGGCCACACATCCCCTGGAAGCTCTAGGGGAGAATCTCCTCCAGCTTCTGGTGGCTGCCTGGCAGTTGTCTGTCCCTGGCTGTGGCTTTAAGATTGCTGGGAGAAATATCAATAACCTCAGATATTCAGGTGACACCACCCTTATGGCAGAAAGCAAAGAAGAACTAAAGAGCCTCTTGATGAAAGTGAAAGAGGAGAGTGAAAAAGTTGGCTTAAAACTCAACATTCAGAAAACTAAGATCATAGCATCTGGTCCCATCACTTCATGGCAAACAGATGGGGAAACAGTGGCAACAGTGGCTGACTTAATTTTTCTGGGCTCCAAAATCACTGAAGATGGTGACTGCAGCCATGAAATTAAAAGACACTTGTTCCCTGGAAGAAAAGTTCTGACCAAACTAGACAGCATATTAAAAAGCAGAGACATTAAATTTGCCAACCAAGGTCCATCTAGTCAAGGCTTTGGTTTTTCCAGTAGTCATGTATGGATGTGAGAGTTGGACTATAAAGAAAGCTGAGCACCAAAGAATTGATATTTTTGAACTGTGGTTTTGGAGAAGACTCTTGAGAGTCCCTTGGACTGCAAGGAGATCCAACCAGTCCATCCTAAAGGAGATCAGTCCTGAGTGTTCATTGGAAGGACTGATGCTGAAGCTGAAACTCCAATACTTTGGCCACCTCATGCGAAGAGCTGACTCATTTGAAAAGACCCTGATTCTGGGAAAGATTGAAGGCAGGAGGAGAAGGGGACGACAGGATGAGATGGTTGGATGGCATCAACAATTCAATGGACATGAGTTTTGAGTAAACTCCAGGAGTTGGTGATGGACAGGGAAGTCTGGTATGCTGCAGTTCGTGGGGTCGCAAAGAGTCGGACATGACTGAGCGACTGAACTGAACTGTGGCTTCTTTGCTCCAATCTGTCTCCATCTTTACATTGCCTTCTGAGTCTCTGTGTGTCTTGTGTTCTTCTACCTCATAATGATATTTGTGATCCCTCAGCCAGATGTGACTTCACCTGCTGGTTCCAGTCCAAAGTTCTACCCTCATGTTCTCTATCCTTGGAAACCCTAGAATCCCTGAGTGGCACTTCCTTTATGGCATTTTCCCTAAAACATCTTCTGTTATAGTCCTAACCTTGTATACCTTCACCCTTACCACTATTCATCTCTGAGCTCCAGGGAGGCAGCATGTGCTTTATGTTCAACTTCCAACTCAATCACTTACTAGTGTGTGTGACCTTAGGCAAGCTCCTTTAGTCATTTACTTAATACACATTTATTGAGTGCCTTCTATTTTCCACATATCTTACCAAGTGCTAGGTATGCAGCCGTGAACAAAGCCCTCTGTGAGACATACCTTCTAGACAGAAAGACAAACAGTAAAAGAGATGAGTGAAATGTATTTTATATATTTACACGTGATTACTCAGTTGGGTCTGATTCTTTGTGACCCCGTGGACTGTAGCCCACCAGGCTCCTCTGTCCATGGGATTCTCCAGGCAGGAATACTCAAGTGGGTTGCCATGCCCTCTTCTGGGGTATCTTCCCAACCCAGGGATCGAACCAAGGTCTCCCACATTGCAGGTGGATTCTTTACTGTCTGAGCCACCAGGAAAGCCAGGTATATATATTTACATACTTTATATCAAATAGTAATAAGGGGTATGGAGGAAAATGAAGCAGTAAGAGAGCTTAGAAAGCACAGGGTGCTGAGGAATTTGGAACAGAACTGTCAAGGAAGGTCTTACTGAGAAGGCGGCAGTTGAGGAGAAATTTTGAGGTAATGAAGCCACTAGCCATGTGGTTATCAAGAGGAAAGTCATTTCAAGCTGAAGAAATAGCATAAACAAAGGTCCTGAGGTGGGATCATGCTTGAACTATGAAGTATGGGCTAGAGGGAGAATAAGTGAGGAGGAGGGTAAGTAGGAGGGAGAAAGTAAGAGATGAAGTCAAGGTGGTAAGGAGCAGGGTCCAGATCATAAAGGGCCTTATGGGACATGGTGAGGAGTTTAGGTTTTATTCTGAATGAGCCTGGGAGCCACTGGAGAATTTTGAGTAGAAGAATGACAGGATCTGGCTTACATCTAAACAGGATCACACTAGCTGCTGGGTAGAGGAGATAGTGCAAGGGGATGTGGTAAGCAGAAGATTAAATATACATCCCCACCCAAGAATTCTATCTACTGGTTATTCAATCAAATGCTAATCTGAGTAGCACTGTGAAACGATTTTTCTAAGTCCCAAATCAACTGACATTAAAATATGGGGATTGGGACTTCCCTGGTGGTCCACTGATTAAGAATCCACTTTGCAATGCAGGGGACTCAGGTTTGATCCCTGGTTGGGAAACTAACATCTTATATGCCACAGGGCAACTAAGCCCATGTGCCACAACTCGAGAACTTGCACACTGCAACAAAGACTCCATATAGCCTAAATAAATAAATAAAATCTAAGCTTTAAAAAAATAAATCATGGGGATTATTGGGGTGGGCTGGACCCAATTAAGTAAGCCCTTTCTCTGGGTGGTATAGCAGAAGAGGAATTCAGAGAGATCTGAAACACAAGTCTTTGATGTATTTGATGTGCCTTTGCTGAATTTGAAGATGGAGGGACCACATGGGAAGGAATCTTGTTGGTCTTTAGGAGTTATCCCCCTGACAGCCATCAGCAAGGAATGGGACCTTGAACCTACAGTCACAACTATATGGATTCTGCCAACAGCCTGAATGAGCTGGGAAGTAGATTCTTCCCCAGAGCTTCCAGGTAAGAATCCAGTCTGGTTGACACCTCAACTTTGGCCTTGTGAAATCCTAAGCAGAAAACTCAGCCAAGCCCTCCAGACTCCTGACATATACAAGACTGTGAGATAATATATGCATGTTATTTTAAGCTACTCAAAGTGTTAGTTGCTCAGTCATGTCTGAATCTTTGTGACCTCTTGGACTGTAGCCTGCTGCCAGGTTCCAATGTCAATGGAATTCTCCAGGCAAGAATATTGGAGCAGGTAGCCATTCCCTTCTCCAGGGGATCTTCCCAACCCAGGGATCAAACCCAGGTCTCCTGCATTACAGGCAAATTCTTTATCATCTGAGCCACCAGGGAAGCCCATTTTAAGCTGCTATGTTTGATTCATTATGCAGCAATATGGGGCAAGAGAAGTTTGGAAACCAGTTAAGAAGAACAATTACTATCAATGGTAGCAAATTACACAAGAGACGAAAGTAGTTCAGGCCAAAATCGGAGCCATGGAGATGGACAGAAATAGCCCAATTCCAGATGTATTTTGAAGATGTGAGAAAAAAGTTTTTGATCCAAGAGCAGGAAGAATAGAGATTCCCAAGACAGGAGGGAAGAAGGCAAAGCACAGCCTTTAATAGAATGACAGCCACTGAGAAGAACAGGAAAAGCTAAGACTCTTAGAACTAGCTAGGTCCAAGATGGCAGATGTAACTTCCAGTGAATCTTGAGCCTCATTATATGCTCACAGTATACATTTGCTATTGTTATTCAGTTGCTAAGTCATGTTGGACTCTTTATGATCCCATGGACAGCAGCATGCCAGGCCTCCCTGTCATTCACCATTTCCTGGAAGTTGCAAAAATTCATGTCCATTGAGTCTTACATTAGCATGCTAAATAACACACAGATACGTCATGACAGTTACAAGGCTAACCATAAAATGCCAAAAAGTGGTCGGTGGCCCAATTCCTGGAAATCTCCTCCCCTTCCCCAAAAATAATTGGAATAATTCTCCCATTTATTAGTCTATGAAATTACCCAGCCCATAAAAACCACACCCACACCCTGGGTCTATTCTCACTGTCTGAGACTGACCACAATCTGCCTATGGAATGTGCATCTCTCTAAATAAATCTTCTTTCATTTTACTATGGGTCAATGTAAAATTTCCTGTGCAAAGCCAAGGACCCTCACTTGATGGCCCATCCGAGGGACTTACTGGAGATCTGGGACATGACCATCCTCTCGCACCCCATTTTCCTGCAACAACCTCATCAACTCAGATTGGGAAGATAAGGAAAAAGCATTTTAACGGAAGGGGAACTCCATTCAGGACATAAATCTAAGATGCCTATTCAACAAATACGGTGGGATCTAAAGCCATGAAACTAAGTGAGATCAAATCTAGACCAAGAAGAGATCCAAAGACCAAACCCTGGGGTACTCCAGAGTTAGGTCAAGAAGATGAACCCACAAAAGAGAATGAGAAAGAGCAGCAGTTAGTTTCTCCAAGCCTCAGCTTCCTCATCTGTACAATATGGATACAAATAGTACTTCTATAGAGTCACTGAGGGCTTCCCTCATGGCTCAGACGGTAAAGAATCCACCTGCAATGCAGGACACCTGGGTTCAATCCCTGGGTTGGGAAGATGCCCTGGAGAAGGGAACAGCTACCCACTCCAGGATTCTTGCCTGGAGAATTCCATGGACAGAGGAGCCTGAGGGGTCGCAAAGAGTTGGACACAACTGAGCGACTTTCACTTACACTGAATTAAGTAATGGGTCTTTTAAAATATTTACTTATTTATTTAGGCTCCACCAGGTCTTAGTTGTGGCACACGGGAACCTTTGATCTTCTTTGCAGCATGTGAATGCTCACTTGTGGCATGTGGGATCTAGCTTCCTGACGAGGGATGGAACCCAAGCCCCCTGCACTGGGAACACAGAGTCTTAGCCACTGGACATCCAGAGAAGTCCCAAGTAATGGGTTTTTAAGAATGTAGAACATGCCTGGTACACTGGATGCATTCAACAAATGTTAGTGATTATTCAACAGGGCAGAGGCCATCTTTCATTTATCCTTTATCTTTGTCACCTCCACCATTCTGCCTCCATCCTCACTACCTCACCAGTACCAATACAGGGCTTTGTATACAACCATCACTAGATTGATCGATATGTACTAAAGTGAATTTAATGCTCCATCATAGTGTTCTAAAGCTGGGATTACTTTTTCAAGTTGACTGAAATGAGCAAATCCATATGGCCATTTGCAACTCAGGATTTGGGGAGCCAACGACAAGGGAGACTGTCGAAAAACAAATTCCTTCATTTCGGCAAGTGGCTTCTGTCATTAAGCCACAGTCATGCTGACGACTCTACACACACAGCTTTTCTCCCTAGATTTCCGTTCTGGAGCAGTCGTAAGTGGAAGCAACACAACAACAGAGAGAAAACCAATTCTGTTGACAAGACAAGGCCACAGATACTTAGTTTTCAAATGAAATATCCCTGTAGGGTTTACTTATTTTCTGTTTGGAATCATTTCATCAGATCCTCAAGATATTTATAAACTCCTAAATGAAAAATACTGCCTATGGTAGGTCATAATTCTTTGACATGTGCTTTGTGGTTTCAAACAGTGACCTAAACAGTGGCTACTGGGAATACTGGTGCATTTCCCTCCTAACTCCTCCTCTGAGACTTATTTACTGAAATACTTTATTGCCTCTGCACTGAGAATAATTTAAAACTGCAGTTAAGCCTTTAGTGGATAAGCAAAAGCATGCATCACTTGGATTGAATTTGTTGAGAATGAATCAACTGTTCACTATCTGCCGTGAAATTTTGAAAATTCTAGGCAATTAGCTCCTTGAAAAGAAAAACTGTTCTAATTCACTCGGCTGCACAGAAATGCACTCAGAAGTGCTGTTCAAAGCCTTAACTTTTGCCTTCTGTGTTTTAAGGTAACTGTTCCAATCTCAGGAAAATGTGTGAATTCAATTAATGGTATCCAAACAAAAGAAGCGTTTCCAAAGTGCTCCAATCCATATGAGACCAATATGTTGACTTGTTGATGTGAATTTAATTAGTGTCTTCGAGCATTAACTCCAAAAGCGCCTTTTATCTAATCATCACATTTATATAAACCATTAGCACATAGTACTTGGTTTGAAATGCTTTGCTACATAATCCAAACTGTTTTCCTACAAAATGTTGGGAGAGTCTCTAATAAACTCAGTATATTTCCACAGAGAAACTTGTGTACCCACCTCAAGTAAATTTAGGCTCAATTGTTGCACAGAAAGTAACTAAAAAGTGGCCTTTAAGCACCTGGAATGGAAGTGATTTCGTGCTTGTTCTGTTTTTCCACCACCTTCTGTCATGAATAAAAAGGAGGAAATCAGATTGGGCTAGCCTAATCAGTCTCTCAGGAAGCAGCCTGAGTGAATGAATAAACTGAGTTCCAGGGATCCATGCTGCACAGAACGACAATGACTGAAGAAGTCGGTTTGTCAGGCAACATTGACTTGACAACTTCAGGCGAAGAAATACCACTCTTGGGTGCGCCAGGAACAATTTCTCAGTAATAAGTACATCTATCTTCCAGTGATTCCTTTTCCGTGTCTCTCAAAAAAAAAAGTTCTTAAAAGCAAAAAAGAATTTTAATATGGTTTTCAGTGACCACAGTAATGACTCTGTGGCCCTAAAATTTGTGTGGATCACAATAAACTGGAAAATTCTGAAAGAGATGGGAATACCAGACTACCTGACCTGCCTCTTGAGAAACCTGTATGCAGGTCAGGAAGCAACAGTTAGAACCGGACATGGAACAACAGACTAGCTCCAAATAGGAAAAGGAGTACATCAAGGCTGTATATTGTCATCCTGCTTGTTTAACTTATATGCAGAGTACATCATGAGAAACACTGGGCTGGATGAAGCACAAGCTGGAATCAAGATTGCCAGAAGAAATATCATTAACCTCAGATATGCAGATGACACCACCCTTATGGCAGAAAGCAAAGAACCAAAGAGTCTCTTGATGAAAGTGAAAGAGGAGAGTGAAAAAGTTGGTTTAAAGCTCAACATTCAGAAAACTAAGATCATGGCATCTGGTCCCATCACTTCGTGGCAAATAGATGGAGAAACAGTGGAAACAGTGGCTGACTTTAATTTTTTGGGCTCCAAAATCACGGCAGATGGTGATTGCAGCCATGAAATTAAAAGATGCTTACTCTTTGGAAGGAAAGTTATGACCAACCTAGACAGCATATTAAGAAACAGACATTACTTTGTCAACAAAGGTCCGTCTAGTCAAGGCTATGGTTTTTCCAGTAGTCATGTATGGATGTGAGAGTTGTACTATAAAGAAAACTGAGCACAGAAGAATTGATACTTTTGAACTGTAGTGTTGGAGAAGACTCTTGCGAGTCCCTTGGACTGCAAGGAGATCCAACCAGTCCATCCTAAAGGAAATCAGTCCTGGGTGTTCATTGGAAGGACTGATGTTGAAGCTGAAACTCTAATATTTTGGCCACCTGACGTGAAGAACTGACTCATTTGAAAAGACCCTGATATTGGGAAAGATTGAAGGCAGGATGAGAAGGGGACAGCAGAGGATGAGATGGTTGGATGGCATCACCGACTCAGTGGACATGAATTTGGGTAAACTCTAGGAGTTGGTGATGGACAGGGAGGCCTGGCATGCTGGAGTTAACGGGGTAACAAAGAGTCGGACACAACTGAGAGACTGAACTGAACTAATTGTGGTGGTGACTTAACTCTTTAGAATCAACACATTATGAAGCCAGCCTTTTGGAGTCTAGCCTGAGATCCAAGACAGGAAGGTAACGGGCCAGTAGCAAGCAGGCTCTGAGGTCAGACTGAACTGGGTTCAAATCACAGCTCTGCCCTTACTCTGTGACCTTGCGCATGTCACTTACATTTCTGTACCTCAGTTTATTCATCTGTAAAGTAGGGATAAAACTAGTAACCCCTGTATGAGTTTGCTAGGGTACTGTGGTAACACAGTGCCAAAAACTGAGTGACTTAAACAACAGAAATGTATTTGTCTCACAGTTTAGCCAGCCAGAAGTCTTAAGACTTGTTAGCAGAGTTGGTTCCTTATAAGGTCTCTGAGGGAAGGATCTAGTCCAGACCTCTCTGCCTGGCTTGGACACGGCCATCTTATTTCTGTGTCTCTTCACATCAACTTCCCTTTATGTCTGTCTTTATCTCTAAATGTCCTCTTTTCATAAGGACAGGGACCATATTAAATTGCAGCCCACCTTCACAACCTCATTTTAACTTGATTCCCTCTACAAGGGCCCTATTTCCAAATAAGGACACATTCTGTGGTACTGTAGATTAGGTCTGCAACATATAGATTTGGGGGGAAGACAGTTTAACCAAGAACATTCTGCAAGCAGGTGCTGTGAGGATGTGATGAGATAATATATGCAGCTAACATAATTTAGCATAAGTTCTGGCTCATATAAGCACTCAAAAAAAGTAGTTAATATCAGGCACTGTGGAGATCCATACTTACTGATTATATGGGCTTAGATAATTTTTAGTAAAGATGAAATCAATAACTGTCCCGCCATTGCTAAAGTATACTTCCTTCAACAAGTACAGATGGTCAAGGTGAGAAACGCTAAAGTATTGCAAAAAGTAACGAGGGGGGGAAACTTGGGCAGTGAGGTACCATGAAAGTAGAAACTGCATCTAAGGTAGCAGGAAATGATAAAAATTCCTCACCTGACAGACTGCAAAATCAATTGGATCATCAAGCAATCTTGGGATGGTGTAAGATGCTTTGAAGACAACTTCAGTCTAGAAAAAATGGCAAGCATTTTAACAGACTAATCAAAAAGCCCAGAATAACAAGGCTAGAAGCCCTCAGTCCCATGCTCTGTTCTATGGAAAGACTGGAGTTCAAGTGCAATGTGAATCATTCCCTTATAGCCAAAAGAACAATAGGTTCTTCTAAGGAGTACATCAAGGCTGTATATTGTTACCCTGCTTGTTTAACTTATATGCAGAGTACATCATGAGAAATGCTGGGCTGGATGAAGGACAAGCTGGAATCAAGACTGCCGGGAGAAATATCAATAACTTAATATGCAGATGACACCACCCTTATGGCAGAGAGTGAAGAGGAACTAAAAAGCCTCTTGATGAAAGTGAAAGAGGAGAATGAAAAAGTTGGCTTAAAGCTTGACATTCAGAAAACTAAGATCATGGCATCTGGTCCCATCCCTTCATGGGAAATAGATGGGCAAACAGTGGAAACAGTGTCAGACTTTATTTTTCTGGGCTCCAAAATCACTGTAGATGGTGATTGCAGCCATAAAATTAAAAGATGCTTATTCCTTGGAAGAAAAGTTCTGACCAACCTAGATAGCATATTAAAAAGCAGAGACATTAC
>SNSB01087713.1:0-10928 GCA_012922965.1 Capreolus pygargus | reverse complement strand
AGGACTGTGGCCTGGGAGCTGAGCTGCCGAGCGAAGGTAAGGGTGCCGGCGCCTGCAGCGGTGGCTGCCCGAGGTGTCTGGGCTTGGAAGCCCCCCGAGTTGTCCGGTGGTGGAGGGAGGCTGGCGAGGGGCTGGGGCCCGGGGAGCCTCTGGCTGCCCTGGATGTGCCAGCCTGGGCCCGCCCGTGGTGGGTGAGCCCCGCCCCCGAGCCTGCCGCTGGGCCTCCTGAGGGCAGCTGCACTCCTGCCCCGGGCTTCTGCCTGCCTCATCTGGGGCCCAGACCAGCTGGGGGCTGAGGCCAACCGAGCTCGCGCCTGTGCACGCCCAGCCGGGCCCTGGCCTCTGAGGGCGTGCAGACACCGGGCCGAGCCCGCTGTGTGTGGGCAGCCGCTCCGCCGGGCGCAGGCTGGGCCATCTTGGCAGACACTGCAGGGAGCTGGGGCTGGTCTCCTGTGGGGGCCCGGGCGCCTGGTACGGTGACCCTGAACCTCCCGGGGTGAGGCCTTAGGTGGCCTGCTGGCGGGGAAGACCTTGTGCCCCAGGCTGGCGACTGTGTTCATGTGCGTCCTGAGCTGTGATGGGGACTCTGATGGCCCCGCTCCCTCCCAGGCAGCATCTGTCACCTTTCACATCGATGGGTCCTGTCTGTGACTGCATGTGCACGCCCGAGGGTGACCGTGGGTGACACATTGTGGGCCCTGGCTTGGGGCTGGCGGTAGGCAGCCTCACTCTGGGAGAAAGGACCCAGGGGCCCAGGCCACAGGGCAGGGTTGTGTGGGCGACAGCATGTGCCCCCGAAGTGCGTCAGATTCCAGGAGAGCTGCTGGGCTCTGGGGCTTGGTGGGCTGGGTCTGGGGGGCCTTGCTGCTCAAGTCCTGGAGCCCCATGCCTCCCCAGGTCAGAAGCCCGTGCTGGGGGCAGCTCGTGTCTGCCTCCGGTCCCAGGTGCCTGGCTTGTGCTGATGGACGGACGTCTGTGGCCGTGCCCTGCTTACCGCCTCACTCGCCCCTGGGGGCCCAGCCTGCAGCCCCTCTCTGCTGTCCCCGGCCACCTACACACAGTCCTGCGGCCCCTCTGCTCCCGTGTGGGACCCCTGGAGCCCTGCCACAGCGCTCTCCTCCGGCGCTGTGCTTTCCTCTCCCCTGACTTGCTGCCGTCCATGGGCTCCTCCCCTCCCTCTGCCCTCCTGGACCTTTTCCTAAAGAACTCGTGTGTGGCGTGCCCCTGAGCCCAGCCCTCGGCCCTCCCAGGAGCCTCTAGGCTGCTTGCCGTGGCGGCTGCCCCGCGTCCGTCCCCACAGCACTGGCCCGTGGGCCCCGTCTTTCTGCTCAGAGCCCTCGGGTTTTAGTGTGTCTCGCTGTTGACTGCTGACACTAGGCATTTCTTCTTGTGCTTATTAGCCTTCTGTATGTCTTCTTGGTGGAAATGTCAGTTCAGATCCTTTGCCCATAAAATTAGTTATTGATTTTTTTAAAAAAATTATTTATTTTTTAATGGAAGGATAATTACTTTACAGAATTTTGTTGTTTTCTGTCAAACCTCAACATGAATCAGCCATAGGTATACATCTATCCCCTCCCTTTTGAACCTCCCTCCCATCTGCCTCCCCACGCCACCCCTCTAGGTTGATACAGAGCCCCTGTTTGAGTTCCCTGAGACATAAAGCAAATTTCCGTTGGCTCTCTATTTTATATATGGTAATGTAAGTTTCCATGTTATTCTCTCCACACACCTCACCCTCTCCTCCCCTCTCCCCATGTCCATAAGTCTATTCTCTATGTCTGTTTCTCCATTGCTGCCCTGTAAATAAATTCTTTGGTACCATTTTTTAGATTCTGTATATATGTATTAGAATTTATCTTTCTCTTTCTGACGTACTTCACTTTAGGTTCATCCTCCTCATTAGAACTGACTCAAATATGTTCCTTTTTATGGCTGAGTATATTCCGTTGCGTATATGTACCACAACTTCTTTATCCATTCATCTGTCACTGGACATGTAGGTTGCTTCCACGTTCTAGGTATTGTAAATAGTGCTTCAATGAACAATGGGATACATGTGTCTTTTTCAGTTTTGGTTTCCAGGGTATATGATTAGGAGTGTGGGGTTGCTGGGTCCTATGGTGGCTTATTGATTTTTATTGATTAATTGTCAGAGGTTTTTCAAAATACATTTAAGATGCAAGTTCCTTATCAAATGTGTGATTTGCAAATACTGCCTTCCAATCTGTACTTTGGCCACCTGATGTGCAGAGGATAAAATGGTTAGATAGCATCATCAGCTCAATGGACGTGAGTTTGAGCAAACTCTGGGAGATAGTAAAGGACAGGGGAGCCTGGTCTGGTGTAGTCCATGGGGTCACAAAGAGTCAGACACGACTTAGCAACTGAACAACGACAGCCTGTAGGTTATCTTTTCACTTTCTTGACTGTGTTCTTGGAAGCACAAAATAAAGTCCAGTTTATCTGTTTTTCTTTGGTTGCTTGTGCTTTTGTTATAGCATCTAAGAAACCATTGCTTAATAGAAAGTCATAAAGATTTATGCCTGTGTTTTTGTCTTATAGTTAGAGCTTGGATATGTTTTCAATTAATTTTTGTATATGGTGTGTCAAGGGTCCGACTTCCTATTTTGGCGAGTGGAGGTGTTTGTCCCAGAAACTTTCCTTTCTGACTGCTGTCAGCACCCGGCCCAGAGTGGCTGTGCTCAGGGCCCCGTGACCACCTGCATCCGCATCCTCCTCGGTGTTTCTGCTTCCCATTTCTTCACTCTTCTTTTTCACAATTTCTTTTACTGTTTGTGAAAAGTTATTTTCCCTGCGCATTTTAGACTAAGATTATGGAGTTCCTCAATATACTGATTGGAACTTCAATTAGGGTATCATTGAACTTAGTTAATTTGAGGTGACTTGCATCTTTGTATTTTTGCATTCTCCATAGAGACTTTGCATGTTCTTGGTTAAATTTTGTGTCCTATTTTATAGTTTTCTGCTTTTGTGAATACTATCTTATTTTTTGCTCATGTTTTCTTTCCCAAAGTTTGTGCTGGCATAGGGTGTCCTTGTTATTTGCATTTGATTTCAGGTCTGGCAGCCTCTCTGCACCCCTGTTTGACATGCCCCTGTGCCCCAGGTGTGCGGGAGAGCTCGCTTCTTGTTGCCAGGCCTCTCGCTTCATCTCTTCTCTTTTGGGGCCACCTGAGACCCCACTCTTGTGTGAACCTTAGTGGTATTAATAGATGTCCTTCGTTGTTTCTGATCTTACATAGAATTCATGTAACATTTCTGAATAAGTATACGTTTGCAGTACATTGGCACATGGGCTTCTCCAAGCTGAGTAGGTTTTTCACCTATTCTGTTTTGCTGAGGATTTTAAAAAATTAATAGCCATTTATTGATTCAGATAGTACTTACTGCACTTATGTTTCTGTGCTCAGGCTATAGTAGTGAATGAGGGCCTCGCCCCAGGGGCCAGTGCTGCTGTGATGGAGTTGTGAAGGCGCTGTGCTATTACCCGGGGACTGCGCTGGTGGGTGGTGGGCTCCTGGACGTGACCACTGTCCACTACACCCGGTGCTGTAACTGTGGGCCTTCTCCTGCTGGTGGCAAGTGTGCTTCTTGTTTATCAAGTTGTGGAGGAGATGAGCTTCAGAGACGAGAGGTTTGTAAGCTCCTGACTGACAGACTGAACACATCCCGTTTTCTTTAGAGCTGTTCTTGGGCAGCTGCTTCAGAGGCCTTGTTTTCTATCTGAATCCTCCCCAATTTTGTTCTCTAGCAGTGACTTTGTTCCTGGAGGATACTAAATCTGTGTCATGTGTTTGAAGCCTTTTAAGAAGTAATTCACAGACAAGCGGGTGTTTGTTTCAAGGACCATGGCCCCGCCCACTCCTCGGTTGGGGATGGGGGCAGACTGCCCTCCCTCCTGGGGACAGGTCATCCCCCACTTCATCAAGTCACTGTTGAAATAGCGACTGTGATGTGCTTTGCATTTAGTCCATCTGAAGTAAGATGTTTGTCTTCATGTCTTACTTACCATGAAGTAAGCAGTTTCCTGTGAGCATAGCAGTGGGACTCTGTGTTGGGGTCACAGGTGGGCATCCCTGACTCTTGTTCTCTCTCTGCAGGGTCACCCATGGCTGCTGATGACGGCTCAGCGGAACAGCAGGGAGGGGAGGCCCCGGTGGCTGCAGATGGGGAGACCAATGGGTCCTGTGACCAGAGCGATGCCAGCGGCCATGCGGCTGCTGTGAAGCACCCTCAGGAGAGCACGCGAGGCAGCCCGCAGGAGGGGGCTGGCCCGGGGGCCCGGATAGCGGAGAATGGGATTCTGGACAGAGACCCTGAGGCGGGGAAGCAGAACCACATCCGCTCTGATGGCTTCCCCCAGAGTCCCGTCGTCGGGAGCAACGGTTACTTCCTTGGCAAGGCCCCATTGTCTGAGCCGCCACTGCGGGTGGCCAGCACCCTGGCTTCCTCCCTGCCTGGCCACGCGGCGAAGACCCTCCCTGGCGGGGCTGGCAAAGGGAGGACTCCCGGTGCTTTTCCCCAGCCACCGGCTGCTGTGCCAGCCAAGCCTGGGGAGGGCGGCAAGGACACAGAGGACAAGAAGGCCCTGGCCCCGGGCGCCGACGTCAAGGTCCACAGGGCTCGGAAGACCATGCCGAAGTCCATCCCGGGCCTGGTAACACGTCCCTGTTGGGAGGGCCTCTCCTGTCTGTCTGCTCTTGGTTTCGTGTTTGGACGCAGGTGGACTTCTCTGCGCGGAGGGGAGAGGCCGGGAAGAGGGGGTCATTCGCCAGGGTTGCCAGCTGGGTCCCCGTGGGTGATTGCCAGCCTGTCTTCAGGGCTTCCCTTGGTGTTCCCCGCCGACGGGTTGCTCCTCCCCCTCTTTGGGAGTCACTTTCTTGGGAGGCTCAGCACCCACCCGTGTCATTGGGGAGAAAGCAGCGGGGAGGGCGGTTAGGCCCAGAGCTGCTGAGCTGTCTGCTCCCAGGTGAGCAGTTGCACCCGGGAGTTTCTTGGGTGTGTCGCCGGCTGGTGCCCTAGGGCCTTCCCTGGGCCCTGTGGCCTGATGCACACCTGAGGCTGAGGGTTCTGCCACGTCCCCAGCTCCCCCAGCTCCCCCAGCTCCGCCGCCCTAGCGCCTCCTCCCCACGCCCCGCCCTCCCAACACCTCCTCCCCGAGCCCCGCCCTCCCAACACCGCCTCCCCGAGCCCCGCCCTTCCACCTCCTCCTGAGCCCCGCCCCCAGCGCCTCCTCCCTGAGCCCCGCCCCTCCAGCAGCTCATTACCCTGTCCATCTCCCTCCTGTGTCCCCAGCGCCTCGGTCCTGCTGGTCCTTTAACGCGTTGATGTTTTCCATTTTGACAGTTTTTTCTTTTTGCATATCCAGCGTATCTGATTAGATTTTAAGTTAAGAATATCTGTGTTCTTAGTTACATTTTTGTTTTATCCTTCAAAAGATAGTTACAAATCTTCTGTGGTCTGGGTTGAAACTGCTGTTTCCTCACACGGGGTTCTGTTTGGACCCGGCACCTCTTATTTCCGTGATTTTCCTCTGAAATACTTTTCCACCAGGAATGCTCTCATCTTTGTGCTATGGCTCCCTGTCTCCTGGCCCATCCCCTGCCTTCTGTGACTGGGCGGGAGGTGCTGGGAGCTGAGCCACTGCCCATGCAGTGGCTCGCCCTGGCGTGGCTTCTGCTTTTTGCAGTATTTTTTGTATGTGCCAAAACTTAAAAAACTTTTAAGTAACTATTCACAGGAAGCCACACAGGTCAGAGAGACCCATGACCCCTACCCAGGGCACAACAGTGCCCACCTGGCACCATGATGCCCCCTCTGTGGTCACCCCACCATCCCTATCTCCCGTATCTGTTGAGTGTCATTTCAGATGTTCCATAACACGGGGTCATGGAACTTGGGGGCTTTCTTTTCTCACTCTGCACCTCTGACCTCTGCAGGCTGTGTCTGTGGGGCCCTTCTTTGCACGTTGACAAGTTGTGTGTGTTATGTAACGCTCGCCCATCCAGGGATATTTGGGCGGTTCTCAGTTTTGGACTGTTCCGTTAAAGCTACACTACACACTCGTGCACATTTTCATTTGGACCAAAGTCTTTGTTGTCTGTGAGAGTTTTGGGTGTGCACCCTTGTCACGTGTTGGTTTGCAGGTGTTTTCACTTGTAGCTGGTCTTCATCCTTGCACTTCTGAAGACTTATAGTCTTTCTTTAAGGAAAAGTTGTTCATTTTGATGAAGTTCAGCTTATACAGTTCAGTTCAGTTCAGCTCAGTTGTTCAGTTGTGTCCAACTCTTTGCGATCCTATGGACTGCCTGTCTATCACCAACTCCCGGAGTTTACTCAAACTCATGTCCATTGAGTCAGTGATGCCATCCATCCATCTTATCCTCTGTCATCCCCTTCTCCTCCTGCCTTCAGTCTTTCTCAGCATCAGGGTCTTTTCAAATGAGTCAGCTCTTCGCATCAGGTGGCCAAAGTATTGGAGTTTCAGCTTCAGCATCAGTCCTTCCAAGGAACACTTAGGACTGATCTCCTTTAGGATGGATTGGTTGGATCTCCTTGCAGTCCAAGGGACTCTCAAGAGTCTTCTCCAACACCACAGTTCAAAAGCATCAGTTCTTTGGCGCTCAGCTTTCTTTACAGTCCAACTCTCACATCCACTACTGGAAAAATCATAGCCTTGACTAGATGGACTTTTGTCAGTAAAGTAATGTCTCTGCTTTTAACATGCTGTCTGGGTTGGTCATAACTTTCCTTCCAAGGAGTAAGCGTCTTTCAGTTTCATGGCTGTGGTAATTTTGGAGCCCCCAAAAATAAAGTCTGCCACTGTTTCCACTGTTTCCACTGTTTCCCGTCTATTTGCCGTGAAGTGATGGGACTGGATGACATGATCTTAGTTTTCTGAATGTTGAGCTTTAAGCCAAGTTTTTCACGCTCCTCTTTGACTTTTATCAAGAGGCCCTTTAGTTCTTCTTCACTTTCTGCCATAAGGGTGGTGTCATCTGCTTATCTGAGGTTATTGATATTTCTCCTGGCAGTCTTGATTCCAGCTTGTGCTTCATCCAGCCCAGTGTTTCTCATGATGTACTCTGCATGTAAGTTAAATAAGCAGGGTGACAATATACAGCCTTGATGTACTCCTTTACCTTTTTGGAACCAGTCTGTTGTTCCATGTCCAGTTCTAACTGTTGCTTCCTGACCTGCAAACAGATTTCTCAAGAGGCAGGTCAGGTGGTCTGGTATTCCCATCTATTTCAGAATTTTCCACAGTTTATTGTGATCCACACAGTGAAAGGCTTTGGCATAGTCAATAAAGCAGAAATAGAACTTACACAGTATCTTTCTGTTAAGACTGTGCCTTTGGTATCATCCCTAAAAACTCTTTGGCCAGCCCTAAATCCTGAAGATTTTCTCTAATTTTCATAGTTTTTTAGTCTTATGTGAACTTTAAGTATATCTGTGTGTGTTAGTCACTCATTCGTGTCTGACTCTTTGTGACCCCATGGGCTATAGCCTGCCAGGCTCCTGTGTCCATGGGATTCTCCAGGCAAGAATACTGGAATAGATTGCCATTCCCTCTTCCAGGGGAATCTTCCCAACCCAGGGATCGAATCTGGGTCTCCCAAATTGCAGGCAGATTCTTTATCACTGAGCCACCAGGGAAGCCTTGAATATATTACCTGTTGTGAATTAATTTTTATACTAGACTTGAGGCTTAAGGTGAAGTTTATTTGCCTACCATTTTTTGGCCCACCATTATCGATTTTAAAATGCATGTCAGAAAAAAAAATGCATGTCAGAAAATTTTACATTATGCATTTATTTTGTTGAAATTATACTTTTATTCTGTCCCCACTTCTAGAATTTTGACATAGTTTTATCCTTGAAAGGTTTTTACTGTCACTGTCATATTCCTCTAGGGGAAAAAAAAGCAATTTGAAATTTAATTTCAAGAAATGTCTCTGATCATGACGTTTGTCTAGGGTTAGCTTTGTTCTGGTGGAGTTGCTATGATTGTTACTAGCGCACAGTCAGTTGCAGTGCTCATCATTCTGTTGGAAGTTACTGAGCACACTCAGGCTGTCGCAGGGAAACGAGAGAAGGGTTTTGAGGCTTCAGAAGCTGATTTGCTGAAGGCCATGCTCGCCTCCCCCACACACTGGTAACTCAGCCTGCTTCCCAGAGCCCTGCGAGAGGACGGGCCTGGAGATGTGGGGACTGGGGGCCTCCTGGCTCCTGGGCCCAGACCTGGCCTCTCCTGACTGCTGGCTTTTCTGCTCCCCAGACCCTGCTCAGTCTTGTTCAGTTTTCTTAGGAAAGCATGTTTTATTGAAAATTGAGTTTTTTAAACAAACATGTTGATGTTTATGACAAGAAATCTGTTTTCCATTAAAAGTTTAAAAATGCAGGGTTTTTCACAGCTGGGCAGCCTCACGTCCCCACGCAAGGCAGAGCCAGTTGCCTCTTGGATGGTGGTGTCCACACCATCAGACTCACCGGCTCAGGGTTATGTTAGTCCTTGCTCACACGAAGGACGTGAGGGAGGCCAGTGTGCCCCATGCTGGCACACTCATACACATCACCTGAGCCACAGGCTGGCGAGTCTCCCTGCCGCTTCCCCTGGAGACGCAGACCCTGCTCTCCCCTGCGCCGCCACTGCGCTCCCCCGAGGCTCGGCCCGTCCTTGTGGGGACTCGGGGAGGCAGCTGGTTCCGAGCCTCCGGCCTGCGCACCGCTGCTGCCTGTGTGTCTGTCGGTTGTGCGTCTGTTGGTTTTGTCGGTGCCGCCTGTGTGTCATTGTTGGCTGTCTCTGTTTTGAAGCACGCGGCAAGTAAGGACCCCAGGGAAGGCCGGGACGCCCGCGACCACGAGGAGCCGAAAGAGGAGCTGAGCAGGGGCGCCTCGGAGTTTGCACGCCAGCAGCTTTCACCCCCCTTCCCGTCCCTTCACCAGTCGCTACCTCAGAACCAATGCTACGTGGCCACCGCGAAGGCCCAGACAGGTAAGCGGGGCTCGCCGCGCTCGCCCGGCCCGTGTCATCGCCTCTGTTGGCCTCTAGCTCCCAGATGATGGTCGCCGTCAGGCGGACAGTCTGTGGCTGTGGTTTGGTGGGGTGGGTGCTCTAGGTCTGGGGTGGCGGTCAGTTCAGGGGCCGAGTGCCGGGACCCGGCACGTGGGATGACCCCTCCTGTGTCGGAGGGGGACACGCCAGGTCCCCGGTGGGCCTTTCTGGAGGGGCGGCTCCTGGGGGGCTGTGGGGGGAGAGCTGTGGAGCCTGCTCCCTCTGGAGACTGGACTTCTTGGGGCAGACGGGCTCTCTGCCAGGCCCTGGGCTCTCGGGCGAGGGGCGACTCAGACTGTGAGAGGCCCGCGGCGCGGGTGGGGGCGTCCTCTTGTTGCTTGTCAGTAGTTTGATTTCAGACCCGAGTCTCTGGAGGACTCCCCATTTCACCACGGGCACAGTCACCCCGCGAGGGGCACTCGCCTCTAACATCGTGGTGGTGGCAGACTTGGGCCCCTTGGTGTGTGCTTGCCACGCGGGGCGCCCTCTCACACAGTTGCCTGGGAGGCGCTTCTGGCCAGGCGTTTCCTGCCGTCCCCTGGAGCTCCCCATGGGGTCTCAGTTGTCTGCTGGGCTGCCCCCGAGGCTCATGTCCTCACTGCGTCCCCCAGGGGGTGAGGACCCCCAGGTCACCGTCCTGCGTGTCTTGGGAGGTGGGGCCTAATGGGCTGCGTGATCTGCTTCTCCCTCCTGGCGACGTGGGTGTCTGGGGACATCTGCCGGGACTGACCTCCCAGCGTGGCTTCCCCCTCCCCGTCCCTTCCCGCCTTCCCGTGGAGCTTCTGCTTCAGTGAAGGGCTTCCCTCTTCAGCTGTGCCTCTGTCTCAGCTTGTGGGCCCTCCTGTACGTCTCCTGTCCATCACCGTCATGTCTGCGTTGTCCTGGGTCTGCCTTTCAGGCTGGCTCCTGAGTCCTCCGACGTGACCCCCTCGCTTGTGAGGACTTCCTGCCTCTCCCGGTGGACCCGGCCCGTGTTGTGCTTCCTGGTCCTGGGCCTAGCCTTGTCTCCAGGGAGCTCATGTTCTGCTTGTTGAAACGCAGTGGTTGTTTAGAGCACAGGGTCAGTCTGTCTTCCCACCACAACTGGTGTTATTGTTAAATAGTAATAGAGTCTCAGCCAGACAGAGCGGCAGCTCTCTGTGAAACAGCACCTGTGTGTGTGGGGCTTGGCGACAGTGTGAGGAGCTGGTGCTTCTGTTGGAAAGTTAAGATCGGGGACTTGCTCATGGTCCAGTGGTTAGGATTTGATGCTTTCGCTGCTGAGGGCGCAGGTTCATTTCCTGGTCAGGGAACTGAGATCCTGCAAGCCATGTGGTGCTGAGGGGGAGAGGGGTAGGGGCAGGAAGAGTTCAGATTGTTTCCGTTTGAGCTCTGTCATTTCCTCATCCGTTCAGGACAAGTTCTCTAAGCAGAAACACTTAGACTGTAGTAGTTTCCCATGGCAGTCCTTCCTGCCTTCTCTGCAGGCTGAAGACAGGGCCCCACAGGCTCAGGATTGCGAAGTGGCCTGGTGCCCAGACCCTCCCGCGGCCTGCTGGCCCTGCTCCTCGGGGGGACACAGGTCTTCCCTGCTCTGCCCATGACCTTTCTGTGTGTGGCCGTGGCTGATTGTGACGGCACCCATGTGGCCTGGGAATGGGCGGCCTCTGTCCACCTGATCCTTCAAACCCGCCTCCCCTCCTTCCTCTGTGCCGCCTCCTGTCCGTGTTAGACTTGCCTCGGGACACACACGATTTCAGGTCATCCCTTCTTGTTCCCACTTTAAGTCACAGCGGTGAGAACCCCAGCAGGCCTGTGCGTGCCGTTCAGCCTCATCGCAGGCTGGCAAACTCCAGATTCGCACGAA
>SNSB01087611.1:20669-56822 GCA_012922965.1 Capreolus pygargus | reverse complement strand
AGATAAATCCTGCCATTTGGAGCAACTAGGATGAAACTGGAGGGTAGTGTGCTAAGAGAAACAAGTCACACAGAGAAAGCAAACACTGTAGGACCTCATTTATAAGTGGAATCAAGACTGAACACAAACTAGTCGAAGGTCAGGGATGCTCCTAACCTCTCAGCTTTGAGTCACCTGGATTTTCCGCACAAGCCTGAAAGGAAGAGCTATCAGTCGCCTGGCTTAGTAGCAAAGGTATACCACTGCAAGCACAGGGCCTAAATGCAGAGGATGAGAGGCCTGCTGGTTTTTAATGAAACCCCAAACACCCCATCACTGCTGTCTGTGATGTCATCAAGAAGCATCCAGTGGCCACAGGCAAGGAAAAGATACATGCCGTACACACTCTGTTTCAGAAATCACTCAACAAACAATAGCAAGAAAAAAGCCCTGGGAGAATAAATCTGATCTCCGAGAATAAATCTGTCTCACCGTGTTATATTTGCATTTTCTTGTTTTCAACAACAACAAAAACAACAGAAATCATGAGACACACAAAGAAAGATGTGTTTAGTCATACCAGAAAATATGTAGTCAATACAAAAGCATGGCTGAGAAAGCCTAGAATCTGGAATTAACAGAGACTTTACCTCAGGTTGTATACATAAAAAGAAGGCAAGAAACAATATGCATAACCTTTTTAATTGTCAAGAATATTTCACTAGAGAATCAAGACATATAGATACTTTCAAAGAAAGCTAGTGGAGATGAAAAGTGAAGTAGCTGACTTCAAAATGTCTCTTAATCACTAATAGAACAATCACACCAAAAAATCAGCAAGGAAACAGAAGACCGAAACTTTACAAATCAGAATGCCTTAAGTATTTACAGAAAACATGACCTAATAAAAGAATAGAGAGAGAAATCAGTTTTTTCACTCAAAATTTAATTAAGCACAAGTGATGGGTTTGACACAGAAATCAAATAGATTTCTGTCTTACAAGTCATAGTCCAAACTTTGAGATTATAGTGGACAACTACCAAGTACTTTTCTAAGTATCCATCTCAGATTTATAACATACACTCTAAATGACCTAGTCTATGTCTTACCCTTCTCCTATAAGCTTTTTGGGGGGATTAGATGTTTTGCCTGATTAATGGTATCATCTACAACAGTAGTTTCTCACACTTGGCTCTGAGACCTTTAAATTTCAAAATCATAACTGAGAACCCAATATTAAATTACTACATTTTTCTTTTGATGAGTGAGAATACTAGTGAAAATCACTGTCATATGCTACTGTTCTTATTTCAGGAAAGGTCATTTTACAAAAGTATTTAAAAAGCAAAACTGGGAGGAGTCCTCTGGTGGTCCAATGATTAGGACTCAGGGCTTTCTCAGCAGTATTCTGGGTTCAAGCCCTGATTGGGGATCTAAGATCCCATGAGCTGCAATGCTGTTAAAAATTAAAGAAAAAAAAATGAAAGGAAAATGACTAATCTAGCTCTGTGAAATACATATCATAAAATACAAAGATATCTTTTCATTTTACTACAGAACACTGAAAACATCAGCCTGCAGCATATTCCCTGAAAACCTAACACAGAGCTTTCAATACACCTGGACTTAAGGGAGAACAGAATGATAAGCTGTAGTATTTATCCAAAATTATGAGAGAATATTTATTTCACATTATATTTAAAATAAAAACTGGAACAACTAATCTTCCCGCTAAAGACATGTACCATCAGTCAGCCAGAATCTTATCAGCTCATAAGTTTTGATGCCAGAAGGATGAGAATCATAACTATCTAGGACAAGTCAAATGCATTTTATTGCATCATCTAAGTACTGATATTGATGATTCCTAAATTCAAGAACATTATAAATTTAAGTGTAATTGTTACCTGATAGTCTCAAATACAAATCAATATAATATCCAAAGTATTTATCCAACCCTATAAAAAAAAAAAACTCATGGTATATTATATTAAAAATGCAACACACAATAGTGTAGGATGTTAAGCCATACTTAACATAATACAAAAAATACAATTCACAATAGTGTACGATGTTAAGCCATACTTAACATAATACAAAAAATACAATTCACTTGGTGTGTGAAAAGTATCTACTAAGAATGACTAATCTTATATAGTGACTCATCTTATATAGTGACTTATCTTATATAAGTCACTTATATAGTGACTTATATAATGACTTATCACAGGGTGAAACTATAGATGAAGGTGTGTGTATGTGTGTGTGGTATTTGTGGTATGTGTGTGTCATATGTGCGTGTGTATGTATGTGTGTATTATCCTTGTGTGTGCTCATGCCTCTGAGAGAAAGTCTAGCTATAGATAGTTACCATATATTAAGTAAAAACTAAAGTTAGGCAGTTCAGTTTGGGTCAAGTTTTCTGATTTAGGATATTACAATATATAATAATTTTACTTCAACTGAAGTCTTTAAATTTACAAAAGCATAGTTCTTTGTCACATAAATCACTTTTATTCACAAATCACTCTGGAAATATTTAGTTCTTTTAAACAAATAGAAATAAGTCATCTATACAAATATAGCCATCTAGTTACCAATAGACACCAATTCAGGCCCCCAAACCACTAACTGGAAAAGAATGACTCAAGAGAACAAAACTGATTTTTTAATCCCCAAAATTTAGCATATAGGGAACTTTTAAACAATATGATCAATCAATGTACCAAAATTACTAAATAAGATGGTCTGTCATGTTCCAATTTCAAATGTTCCTAACACCAACATACAGCTGTTCCCACAAAGCAAAGTCTTACCCAGGACCATACATTAGATTTAATCAGACTTCTGTTGTCTGAAAAATAATTTTCAGGTGTTTTATTTTTCTTTCTTTCTCTCATGGCTTAATATTTTTGTTAAGAGTCTAGGCCATTTGTTTCATACATGGAATTTGTCTGTTTCCTCAAGAGCAAACATTTCCGACATAAATCCAACCTAGGTGTCACAAATCATTCTTTCTAAATCTAAATACTATTATTAAAGTTATCAAGGATTTTCTAATTTTATGTGTTTATATTGCTTTATAAATCACTATTTGTTAAGTCTTCAAATTCACCAAATTCAGTCACTTGGAAAAACAGGTAAATTTTTTAATGGTAAGTTTTGTGTTAAAGGAAAATATATCTCCACACTGACCTTTTTTCTCAAGCTTCCATGGATATGACATATCCTTGCCACAGCTTCAAAACACAATTGCTTCAAATCGTTCATTCCCCAACATTTTAGTTACCTGAACATATTCTTAGGAAGGGGCAAAAAAGAAAACAAACAAACAAAACAAAACTGTAAAATACTATTTATTTTTTCTTAAAATTCAAACTAGTTATTAGGCTGGTAACTTCACTTTTATTGATAACTTTAGACCAAACCATGATTTAAAAAAGAATGGGAGGTTTCTCAAGGTGATGTGTATTAATTTTATCCACGATAATGAGAGGACTCTTAATCTCTCAAAAATGTCTATAGTCTCTTCCAGCTACACATATGTATTTATCCTCTTGTTTTTAGAGCAACTAAAAGTCGACAAAAGCTAAGCAATTAATCCAAAATCACAAATGATATTTCCAAGAAAAGCTATCTGCTACTGGGAGTGTTTAAGTTATCTACTAATTTGAGAAAAATCAGTTCAGTCTTGGTCATCATGACTGATGCTCTACCTTTAGACATTAAAGTAGCTAATTTCAGGCTGCACCCTAAATGCTGACTTAGGAACCTCTCAAGTTGAGAATCTGCCAAATCTCTGCTGTCCTTTCCCTCATTAATTCTACTGATAATCAGCAGCAGGTTGATGATTAACAAACTTTTGCTTGAGAATACATTGAGGCATATTCTAAAGTTCTTAACATGAAATTTCAAGATAAAGCATCAAATATTTGAAAACAATTATATCTAAGAATAGTCAGGAGGCCACCTGATTCTACTGTCACTTGAAAGCACTCATATAAGCATTAGCCAATATGGGACGATGTCTTCTTGACTTAAATGATAAAAGTGGGCATTAGAATAAAGAGAAAGAAACAGGTAGTTAACATAAAGGTGGTACATTACTAGATTTTTGCTAAGGACTAACATCAAAGTGACAGCCACTGCAGTCATGAAATTAAAAGGCGCCTGCTCCTTGACCTTTCAGGTATGACCTAAATCAAATCCCTGATATTACACAGTGAATGTGAAAAATAGATTTAAGGGACTAGATCTGATAGAGAGGGGGCCTGGTGAACTGTGGACAGAGGTTCGTGACATTGTGCAGGAGACAGGGAGCAAGACCATCCCCAAGAAAAAGAAATGCAAAAAAAAAAAAAAAAAAAAAAGCAAAATGTCTGTCTGAGGAGGCCTTACAAATAGCTGTGAAAAGAAGAGAAGCATAAAGCAAAGAAGAAAATGAAATATATACCCACTTGAATTCAGAGATCTAAAGAATAGCAAGGAGACATAAGAAACCCTTCCTCACTGATCAGTGCAAAGAAAGAGGAAAATTGTAGAATGGTAAAGACTAGTGATTTCTTCAAGAAAATCAGAGCTACAAAGGGAAAATTTCATGCAACGATGGGCTAAAGAAAGGACAGAAATGGTTTGGACTTAACAGAAGCAGAAGATATTAAGAAGAGGTGGCAAGAATACACAGAAGGACTGTACAAAAAAAAAGATCTTCCCAACCCATATAATCACCGTGGAGTGATCACTCACCTAGAGGCAGACATCCTGAAATGTGAAGTCAAGTGGACCCTAGGAAGCATCACTACAAACAAAGCTAGTGGAGGTGATGATATTCCAGTTGAGCTATTTCAAATCCTCAAAATGCTACACTAAATATGCCAGCAAATGAGGAAAACATAGCATGGCCATGGAACTGGAAAAGGTCAGTTTTCATTCCAAATCCCAAAGAAAGGCAAGGTTAAGGAATGCTCAATGTACTGCACAATTGCACTCAGCTCACACACTAGTAAAGCAATGTTCAAAACTCTTCAAGCCAGGCTTCAGCAATATGTGAACCATGAATTTACAGATTTTCAAGCTGGTTTTAGGAGAGGGAGAAGAACCAGAGATCAAAGTGCCAACAGCCACTGGATCATCGAAAAAGCAAGAGAGTTCCAGGAAAACATCTATTTCTGCTTTATTGATTATTCTAGAGCCTTTGACTGTGTGGATCACAATAAACTGTGGAAATTCTGAAAGAGATGGGAAGACCGGATCACCTGACCTGCCTCTTGAGCAATCTGTATGCAGGTCAGGAAGCAACAGTTAGAACTGGACATGGAACAACAGACTGGTTCCAAATAGGAAAACAAGCATGTCAAGGCGATATATTGTCACCCTGCTTTTGCAACTTATATGCAGAGTACATCATGAGAAATGCTGGGCTGGAGGAAGAACAAGCTGGAATCAAGACTGCCAGGAGAAACATCAATAACCTCAGATATGCACCACCCTTATGGCAGAAAGTGAAGAACTAAAGATCTTCTTGATGAAAGTGAAAGAAGAGGGTGAAAAAGTTGGCTTTAAGCTCAACATTCAGAAATCCAAATCAAGGCATCCAGCACCATCACTTCATGGCAAATAGATGGGGAAACTGTAGAAAACTGTAGTTGATTTATTCTCTGTACTCCCAAGTCACTGCAGATGGTGACTGCAGCCATGAAATGAGAAGAGGTTTACTCCTTGGAAGGAAAGTTGCAAACAACTTAGACAGCATGTTAAAAAGCAGAGACATTACTTGGCCACCAATGTCCCTCCAGTCAAGACTATGGTTTTTCCAGTAGTCATATGCATGTGAGTTGGCCTATAAAGACGGCTGTGCACTGACGAATTGATGCTTTTGAATTATTGTGTTGAGAAAGAGTCTGGTGAGTTCCTCGGACTACAAAGAGATCCAACCAGTCCATGCTAAAGGAGACCAGTCCTGGGTGTTCACTGGAAGAACTGATGTTGAAACTGAAACTCCAATACTTTGGTAACCTTATGCAAAGAGCTGTCTCACTTGAAAAGTCCTTAATACTGGGAAAGATTGGGGGCAGAAAGAGAAGGGAACAACAGAAGATGAGATGGTTGGATGGCATCACTGACTCAATGGGCATGAGTTTTGGTAAACTTCCCGAGTTGGGGATGGATAGGGAGGCCTGGCATGTTGCAGTCCAAGGGCTCCTAAGAATCGAACATGACTGAGTGACTGAACTGAACTGAATGCTCCTTGGAAGAAAAGCTATGACAACTCTACACAGCATATTAAAATGCAGATATAACACTTTGCTGATAAAGGTCTGTATAGTCAAAGTTCTAGTTCTTCCACTAGTCAGATATGGATGTGACAGTTGGGACCATAAAGAAGGCTGAATGATGAAGAGTTGAAGTTTTTCAACTGTACTGCTGGAGAAGACTCTTGAGAGTCCCCTGGAGAACAAGGAGATCAAACCAGTCAATCCTAAAGGAAATGAACACTGAATATTCACTGCAAGGACTGCTGCTGAAGCTCCAATACTTTGGCCACCTGATGCAAAGAGTCAACTGCAAGGAGAGGACTCTGATGCAGTGAAAGCAGGAGGTCACTAGAAGAAGACAACAGAAGATGAGATGGTTGGATGGTATCACAGTATTCAAAGGACATGAGTCTGAGCAAATGGAAGGATATAGTGAACAACCGGGAATCTGGTGTACTGCGGTTCTTAGGGTCCCACAGAGTAATAGACATGGCTTCAGTTCAGTTCAGTCACCCAGTCATTTCCGATTCTTTGGGAACCCATGAACCACAGGACACCAGGCCTCCCTGTCCATCACCACTTCTGGAGTCCACCCAAACCCATGTCCATTGTGTCACTGATGCCATTCAACCATCTCATCTACTGTCATCCCCCTTTTCTAGTGTCTTGAATCGTTCCCAGCAACAGAGAGAATTTGAACATTTTTGTCAAATTATTGAACATAGTCAATAAACCAATTTGGAGAATTTTGAACATTACTTTAATAGTGTGTGAGATGAGGGCAATTGTGCGGTACTTTGAACACTCTCTGGGATTGCCTTTCTTTGGGATTGGAATGAAAACTGACATTTTCCAGTCCCATGGCCACTGCTGAGTTTTCCAAATTTGCTGACATATTGAATGCAGCTCTTTCACATCATCATCTTTTAGAATTTGAAGTAGCTCAACTGGAATTCCATCACCTCCACTAGCTTTGTTCATAGTGATTCTTCATAAGGCCCACCTGACTTCATATTCCAGGATGTCCAGCTCTAGGTGAGTAGGAGTGATCACACCTTCATGATTATCTAGGTTGTGAAGAAATTTTTTTGTATGGTCCTCCTGTGTATTCTTAATATCTTCTTAATATGTTAATTCTCCTCCTAATATCTTCTGCTTCTCTTAGGTCCATACAATTTCTGTCCTTTATTGAGCCCATCTTTGCATGAAGTGTTCCCTTGGTATCTCTAGTTTTCTTGAGGACATCTCTAGTATTTCCTATCCTATTGTTTTCCTCAATTCTTTGCATTGATCACTGAGGAAGGCTTTCTTATCTCTCCTTGCTATTCTTTGGAACTTTGCATTCAAATGGGCATATCTTTCCTTTTCTTGTTTGCTTTTTGCTTCTCTTCTTTTCACAGCTATTTGCAAGACCTCTTCAGTCAGCCATTTTGCATTTTTTCATTCCTTTTTCCTGGGGATGGTCTTGCTCCTTGTCTCCTATGCAAAATCATGAACCTTCATCCATAGTTCATCAGGCACTCTGTCTATCATATCTAGTCCCTTAAATCTATTTCTCACTTCCACTGTATAGTCATAAGGGATTTGATTTAGGTCATATGTGAATTGTCTAGTGGTCTTCCCCACTTTTTCAGTCTGAATTTGGCAATAAGGAGTTCCTGATCTGAGCCACAGTTCACACCCAGTCTTGTTTTTGCTGACTGTATAGAGCATCTCCATCTTTGGCTGTAAAGGATATATATAATCAATCTGATTTTGGTGTTGATCATCTGGTGATGGCCACATGTAGAGTCTTCTGTTTCGTTGGAAGAGGGTGTTTGCTATGACTAAATAAAAAGTGTCTGCTATGACCAAATTAGAAAAAAAAAAGGAATCAAAAGGGAAATCAAAAAAATTCCTTGAAACAGATGACAATGAAAAGATGACAATTCAAAACATGTGGGATACATCAAAAGCAGCTCTAAGGGGAAGTTTATAGCAATAAAAGCCTTTCTCAAGAAACAAGAAAAACATCGATTAGACAACCTAACTTCACACCTAAAACAACAGGAAAAAGAACAACAACAAAAAACCCCACAAAATTAGTAGAAGGAAAGAAATAAAGATTTGAGCAGAAATAAAAGAAACAATAGTAAAGATTAATAAATCTAAAAACTGGTTCTTTGAGAAGAGAAGCAAAATTGACAAACCTTTAGCTAGAGACACCAAGATAAAAAGAGAGAAGAATAAGACTAACAAAATTAGAAATGAAAAAGGAGAGGTTACAACTGACAATGCAGAAATACAAAGGATTATAAGAGACTATCACGAACAACTCTACTGCAATAAAATGGATAACTGAAGAAATGAACAGATTGTTAGAAAAGTTCAATGTTCCAAGACTGAGCCAGGAAGAATTAAATTAGGAACAACCCAATTACAAGCTCTAAATCAAAGTTGTGATGAAATATCTCCCAAAAATAAAAACCCCAGTAGGATATGACTTCACAGCTCAGTTCTATCAAATATTTTAAGATGATATAATGCTTTTCCTTCCAAAACTCTTTCAAGAAATTGCAGAGGAAAGAACAGTTCCAAACTAATTTTACGAGGCCACCATCACCCTGCTGCCAAAACCAGACAAAAACAACACCAAAAAAAAAAAAAAAAAAGCTACAGGTCAATATCACTGTTTAACATAGATGCAAAAAATCCTCAACAAAATTTTAGCAAACAGAAGTCAACATGTCAAAAAACACACACACTGTGATCATGTTGGCTTTATTCCAGGGATTCTAGCATTCTTCAATATATGCCAGTCAATCAATATGACAGGCCATATTCACCAAATGAAAGATAAAAATCATATGATAACCTAAATAGATGAAGAAAAAGACATAAAGTTTTAAAATGTAAAATTATTATATTGAAAATTAATGGTTTAAACAGAAATAAACAAAAAATGGAAAAAAATGACTCAAATGTTCATCAACAGGTGATTGAACAAATAAATAATTCAATGAAGGATAATTCAGCCATCAAATTAATGGAGTTCTTATACATGCTATACTATGTTATCATTCTGAATTATATTAATTAAGAGAAGCCATGAACAAAAGCCTGCATACTGCATTATTCTGTTCATGCAAATACATATATCCCATATTAGGTAATTCTCTGAAGACAGAAAATTTTAATTTCATGGCTGCAATCACCATCAGCAGTGATTTTGGAACCCACCAAAAGTAGTCAGCAACTGTTTCCACTATTTCCCCATCTATTTGCCATGAAGTGATGGGACCAGATGCCATAATCTTAGTTTTCTAAATATTGAGCTTTAAGCCAACCTTTTTATGCTCCTCTTTCACTTTCATCAAGAGGCTCTTTAGTTCTTCTTCACTTTCTGCCATAAGGGTGGTATCATCTGCATACTTGGAGTTATTGATATTTTTCCTGGCAATCTTGATTCCAGCTTGTGTTTCTTCTAGCCCAGCATTTCTCACGATGTATTCTGCATCTAGGTTGAATAAGGAGGGTGACAATATAAGCCGGACGTACCCCTTTTCCTATGTGGAACAAACCTATTGTTCCATGTCCAGTTCTACCTGTTGCTTCCTGATCTGCAATAAAAGATGTTTACTAGTTGGAAGGAAAATTATGACCAAACTAGACAGCATATTAAAAAGCAGAGACATTACTTTGTCAACAAAGGTCCATCTAATCAGTTATGGTTTATCCAGTAGCCATGTATGGATGGGAGAGTTGGACTTGAAGAAAGTTGAGTGCCAAAGAATTGACACTTCTGAAATGTGATACTGGAGAAGACTCTTGAAAGTCCCTTGCACTGCAAGGAGTTTCAACCAGTCCATCCTAAGCAGATCAGTCCTGGGTGTTCATTGAAAAGACTGATGTTGAAGCTGAAACTCCAATATTTTGGCCACCTGATACGAAGAGCTGATTCATTTGAAAAGACCCTGATGCTGGGAAAGATTGAAGGCAGGAGGAGAGGGGACGACAGAGGATGAGATGGTTGGATGGTATCACCGATTTGATGGACATAAGTTTGGGTAAACTCCTGGAGTTGGTGATGGACAGGGAGGCCTGGCATACTGCAGTTCATGGGGTCGCAAAGAGTTGGACACAACTGAGTGACTGAATTGAAAGAAAGTAGAGGAGTGGATGCCAGGGCACAGATGAAGTGGAAAGTGGAAAATGTCCGCCACTTGGACAGTGTTTCCCACTGGAGTGATGAAAATATTCCAGAATGAGGAAGTTGTTATGCTATGCAACCTGTGAAGAAATTACAAATCCATGAATTATACAGTTTAACAGGGAAATAAATGGTACCTGAACAACATGTCAATAAATTAAAAGTTGTGGTTTTCTTTTTTTTTTTTTTTTCTGTGTGGACTTGTTTTATTAAATAACATTTTGTTAATAATCTATACAACCTTTAAAAATAGAGTTTTAAAACATCTTCAATGAGTAGGATAATTCATCTGTACTGGAAGGTATGAGAGTGAGGCCGTTATTATTTCTTTTTTTTTTTTTTTTTCTGGTTTCACTATTTTTTTTTAATCAAGGATTTAGAACATTCTTTTTCTTTTACAAATGCAATAAACATTCATTATAGGAAGTTTTAGAAAACAGACACCAAGGAAAAGAAATTACATAAGTCTCACTAACCAGGAATATCTACATACTATTAACATTTTGACATGTGTCTTTTTTGTTTTGTTTTGTTTTATAAATTGTGTTTTATAAATATATATCACAAATATATGTATTTTATATAACTCCTTTTTTTTTCCTTTTTTTTTTTTTTTGCACTTCGTTTTCTTTTTTTTTTTTTTAATTTGTAGTGAATTTTGTCATACATTGAAATGAAACGTCCTTGAGTTTAACAGGACGGTGGGAGGGGGGATCGGGATGGGGAAGACATGGTTTTCTTTTTTAATAAAACTACTGAACCTAACTCCTATGTCCAGAAATATTATCCTTCAAAAATAAAGGAGAAGTAGACATTTACATATGAACAAAAATTAGGAAATTTATTTTAAGCAGATATCTGGTCTGTTAGAAAGATTAAAAGGAGTTACTTACACAGGATAAGATGATGTTGAAGAGAAACTATGAGTTAAGAAAGATGTCATGTTGAAGTTTGACAGAAAACAATAAAATTCTGGAAAGCAATTATCCTTCAATGAAACAATAAATTAAAGGTAACTAAACAAAGGCAAATTGAAATGAATGATTTTTCTTATTATTAATTAGTACAAGATAAATGTTTGGGCTTCTCCATCTTTACTTTTCACTAATTATTAATCTTCATAATTAAAGTGCGTTTCTTGTGATACAAGATATATTTTGGCTCAGTGATCAAGAATCTGCCTGCAATACGGGAGCAGTAACAGACAGGAATTCCATCTTTGGGTCAGGATTATCCCCTGTAGGAGAGCATAGAAAGCCACTCCAGTATTCTTGCCTGGAGAATTCCCAAGGCCAGATGAGACTGGTGGGCTTATAGTCAGTGGGGTGACAAACAGACATGACTGAGAAACTAAACAACAGACACATATTCCTAACAGAAACTCTGACGATACTAGAAATACATGGGAAACTTTATGGCCTAAACAAGTGGGGAATAAAAAAGCTTAGATAGTAGAGCTGAATTATAAAAAAAAATATATAGACACTAGAGCTGAATTATAAAAGACTTTAGGCAATACAATATCTCCCACAGTAGTGTAAACAGTGTGCTCCACACAAGGAAGAGGAGTAATTATTAATACTCACTTAATAGAACAACTTTCTAGTAACATTCATAAACTTATGAAATAAAAATGTCGAGAGAATAAACATAGTATAAAATCTATTGATCTTATGTCTAATAAACACTATAAAACTGCAAGGAAATTTTCATTTTATTTATTTATTCCATTTATTTTTATTAGTTGGAGGCTAATTACTTTACAATATTGTAGTGGTTTTTGCCATACATTGACATGAGTCAGCCATGGGTGTACATGTGTTCCCCATCCCTATCCCCGCTCCCACCTCCCTCCCCATCCCATCCCTCTGGGTCTGCCCAGTGCACCAGCCCCGAGCACTTGTCTCATGCATCCAACCCGGACTGGAGATCTGTTTCACACTTGATAATATATATGTGTTAATGCTGGTCTCTCAGGTCATCCCACCCTCGCCTTCTCTCATAAAATCCAAAAGTCTGTTCTATACATCTGTGTCTCTTTTTCTGTCTTGCCTATAGGGTTATCGTTACCATCTTTCTAAATTCCATATATATGCACTAATATACTATATTGGTGTTTTTCTTTCACTCTGTATAATAGGCTCCAGTTTCATCCACCTCATTAGAACTGATTCAAATGTATTTTTTTTAATGGCTGAGAAATATTCCATTGGGTATATGTACTACAACATTCTTATCTATTTATCTGCTGATGGACATCTAGGTTGCTTCCATGTCCTGGCTATTATAAACAGTACTGTGATGAACACTGGGGTACACGTGTCTCTTTCAGATCTGGTTTTGTTGGTGTGTATGCCCAGAAGTGGGATTCCTGGGTCATATGGCAGTTCTATTTCCAGTTTTTTTAAGGAGTCTCCATAGTGGCTGTACTAGTTTGCAGTCCCACCAACAGTGTAAGAGGGTTCACTGTTCTCCACACCCTCTCCAGCATTTATTGCTGGTAGACTTTTGGATAGCAGCTATCCTGACTGGCGTGCAATGGTACCTCATTGAGGTTTTGATTTGCATTTCTCTGATAATGAGTGATGTTGAGCATCTTTTCATGTGCTTGCTAGCCATCTGTATGTCTCCTTTGGAGAAATGTCTGTTTAGTTCTTTGGCCCATTTTTGGATTGGGTCATTTATTTTTTTCTGGAATTGAGCTGCAGGATTTGCTTGTATATTTCTGAAATTAATCCTTTGTTGCTTCGTTTGCTATTATTTTCTCCCAATCTGAGGGCTCTTTTCACCTTGCTTATAGTTTCCTTTGTTGTGCAAAAGCTTTAAAGTTTCATTAGGTCCCATTTGTTTCTTTTTGCTTTTATTTCCAATATTCTGGGAGGTGGGTCATAGAGGATCCTGCTGTGATTTATGTCTGAGAGTGTTTTGTCTATGTCCTCCTCTAGGAGTTTTATAGTTTCTGGTTTTACATTTAGATCTTTAATTCATTTTGAGTTTATTTTTGTGTAAGGTGTTAGAAAGTGTTTTAGTTTTATTCTTTTACAAGTGGTTGATCAGTTTTCCCAGCACCACTTGTTAAAGAGGTTTTTCCATTGTATGTCCTTGCCTCCTTTATCGAAGGTAAGGTGTCCATAGCAAGGAAATTTTTAAGAAGAAAAAAATCACAAAGAGATATAGTTTAAGCAGCCCCAGTGAATATAATTTTTTCCCATAGTCTCAAAATAACTGACAATTAAGAATGAATTTCACTTTAAAACTTATTTTTCAAATTCAGCAGGATATTTTATATTGAAATATAAGAAGATTTTGTACTTTTCAAGCTAAAAAAGTTTGCGTTTTGCAGTGAATACTTTGTTTCACTAATTCAGAGGTAAATAAAAGCATATTGTATGTCTTTACCTTGACAATCTTTGGGATATCACTGTGTATTTAGAATCAATGGTTTGAACCTGGAGTGTGTAATAGTTCATTCCCCCAGGGACTGCAGGAAATGTAGTAAGTGGTCTCAAGGCCTTCCTAACCATTAAGCATGCTCTGTCGAATAGAGCAGTGGTAATCATGGCAATCTGTGTTGGTGACAACTGTTTAACAGGGTCTTCTCTTAATTAACTCCCTCATAGAAGACAATGAATTTTTAAAGATAAGTACTAAATCTGTGGCTGCATAAAATCATATATATATGATTACACATATATACAGTATGTGTGTGCATATCTGTATACATATATATACTAAAATTTTTAAATGATTATAAAATTATAAAATCATATCTATATATATACACATACATACACATATGGGTGTATGTGTATACATATATATGTATATATACAATAAAATTTTGCTCCATGTGAATAATAAACAAAATATTAAAACCTGACATAAATGACAACAAACTTTTAAAACTTAAGCCAACAAAATTTGAATTTGCAATGGAAACATATTTAATTAATGACATTATTCTAGAATAACGGGAGTATGGAGATCATAATAAGAACAGAGTCTACTTTTACTTGTTTATTCTTATAATAAAACTCCTTGTGGGCAATGTCCCCTAGTATTGCTGCACTGGATGTGGGCCTCTCCCCCTGACCACCCTGTAGAAGGCCACTGCTCCATTCTAAAGTCCTTAGCCAAAAGTCTAATCAGTATTGCTTTTGTGACTGCCATTATTTTCCTTCCTTGCTTCCCTCCTTCCTGTCTCTTTTCTTTCCTTTTCTTTCTTATTATACAGTTGATAAAATTTGCTTCCCATTTATAGTTATTGCAAAATACTGGCAATATTCCCCATGTTCTACAGTACAACCTTGAGTTCATCTTACAATTAATACTTTGTGCCTTCCACTCCACCACCCCTTGTTGCCCTTCCCCTCCCTCCATCTTCTGGTAACCAGTCTATATCTGTGAGTCTGTATTTTTTTATATTCTCTACTTTGTGATATTTTAAGATTCTGTAAGTGATATCATACAGTATTTGTCTTTCATATTTTACTTAGTATTATACATTTCATGTTGCTGCAAATGGCATTATTTCATTCTTTTTATAGCTGAGTAACATTTCATAGGTCTTGGTGGCTCAATGGCAAAAAAATCTGCCTGTCAAGAAGGAGATGTAGGTTCAAAACCTAGGAAAAGAAGATCGCTTGGAAAAGGAAATGGCAACCCACTGGAGTATTCTTGCCTGGAAAATTTCATGGACAGTGAGCGTGGAAGGGATAAAGTCCATAGTGTCACCAAGTGGGACATGACTTAGTGACTGAACAAAAATGACTGTCCCTTTGTACATATTTACAACATCTTTATCCATTCAACTGTCTATCGTCTAACGGACATTTAGGTTGCTTCCATGTCTTGGTGAATGGTGTGCTTCAAGGAACATTGAGATACATGTATCTTTTTACTTAATGTGGCAGGTTTTTAAAAAATAAATATCTAATAATGAAACTGTTAGGTCATGTGTTCCATTCTTAGTTTTTTGAGAATTCTCCATACTAAAAACCAACATTATTTCATACCTATGGGCTATCTTTAAGTAAGCAAGTTTGAGTTTTTGAGGCTATTACATTTGCTGACATCATATCTTGAGGTGTAATAAACACTGCAATGAGGAAGATGCCCTAGGGGCAACTACTTTGATGCCTTTTTAGCAAATGTCACTGCCACCCCACACATGACATGGCTCCCTCGCTAACTTATGACATCTGCACTCACACACAGAAACTCCATGTTCTCTTCCTCTTCTCCCATGGGAAGTGTATCTTAGGGGTTCAGTCTGGACACAGTTCTGCCCCATACTGTCTAGATAATTGGACCTTCTAGTCCCACCTCCAATTCCACAGGACCCATCTCCCTCTCTCTTCACACACTTATCCCTTCCATGCCCTCTCTTCCCCACACTGTCAGAGACGTCAGACACACACACCATTTCACATCAGGTTGATTTTATTTAATTTTATTTATTAATGTATGCTATTGGTAGATGATTCAACATCTATACTGTTGGCCATTTCTCAGCAGCGAGACGCCAAAGAATTCTGAGATCTCTAGCCAGGTTCTGAAGTCACTGGCTAACCACTTGTCCAAGTGGAATGGCAGGGGTCAAAATGATCTCTGGGTCTTCTACTGGTTTGTACTGATTCAGATCTTCATTCATCTTGGAACAGTGCTACAGGGTTTTGAGCCTCTGATTTTCTTAAGATTCTCTGAGATGGGAGCTTTTTGAGATGCTTTCCTGGTCAGCATTGCTTGAATGTGCTTATTGACCCTCATATTGCCCTGGTCACCTGGAGAAAACAAGAGAGGCAGCAAAGAATGGCATTGGTTTGGGGAAGAGTGTGATGATTGTTGGATCTGAAAACTTCAGGAGAAGGGATGTGGGGCGGGAAGGGACATGTGCAAGGCAAGGACAGAGGAGGGTGTCTCATGCGACAGTGTCAATAGGCAAATGGAACTTGGATGGGTTCACTCACCTTGAAACTTCTTTTGGACCTCAGTTGAAGGGAGAATCTGCATCTTTTCATCCTGAATATAAGGAGTTGGCTGTTAAATAACTGTGCTAGAGCCTTTTGGCTTCTGAGTTACCTGAGTCATTATGAAGTCTCCCAGTGGCCTGCTCCAGGAACCTTGAGCTCTCCTATATATAGGGGAACAAACCTTTATGATTATGAGGTCACTAAGTCATTTCCAGAGCCAATGGTGGCCCTGGGCAAGACTTGACATCAAAAAGCATAATCCTGACACCTCTAAGGGCAGATGGGGAGCAACCCCGATGATTTGGTGGGAGAAATGAGGCATTTTTAATGCTCCTAAACAGTCCTCCAAGCTCACCTGCCATGCTTATCTCTCTAAGTCAACACAGGTGGGTCACACGTCAGGGAGAGTGGGTCTCCACCAAACCTTGCCTCACAGTTTTCAGCCTTACATCCTGTTCTCTCTAATATTTAACCATTACCTAGTTTGTAATATCTTGCCTAAAACCCCTCCATGATAATTAGGCTGTAGAAATGAGAATCATTTCACTTTCCTACCTGTGGTCTTAAAGCACCTTGAAGGCCATTAAATCCTTGCCCACCTACCAGAAAACTTTTCCATCCTACCTCCTTTGCTCTGTGTTCATGCAGCTCTCCTCGGTGTTCTAGTTTCCTTTCTGAAACCTCTGTCTTCAGGCTGTGGAGACTGCACTGAATACACTTGCTCTTGCTCCAATTTCAGCTGTCTTGTTTCAAATTTAGCACTTATGGTCACCTCACTAGGTATAATTCCCAGGCTTGGGTTTGAACAGGGTGATGGGGATGAGAGAGATAAACACATACATCAGGTTTTACTGGATGATCCCAAGAAGGAAATGACCACCTGTGACTGGTCAGTATCCCCAGGAAGAGGTGGCACATGCATAGTGGTATGTGAGCCTCGTGTGCAAAGGTGTTCTCAATATGTGCCCTCACAAATCCCTTTTCTCATCCTGTTTTCCTGCCGGCATCACGTTTGTATTTTACCTCATGGTCAAGACCATGGTGGAATTCATTTCCATGAAGAGTTACCACAAGCTTCCAGCTTCTTGGAGGAAACAGTGAGTAACCATGTCCTGCCCATCTAGTTCCCAAGGTCTCTCACTGAGGTAGTTGACTGTGGAGGAAAGGGGAATGAGTTGTGTGCTTTACCACAGTTCTTGTGTTCCTAATTGACAAACAGAGTCAACCAGCCTGAGGTATGTCCTTGGGGGACACTGTTGGTTGGTTTAATGGAACTTCCTGTGTTTTCCATGATGTGCTCATTTCCTGGTGCCCACTGGCTCTTTTTTCACCCAGGATGCATCACACTGCTCAAAATTTTAAGAGGTAGAAAAAGCACACCATAAACAAACACACAAGGTGACTCAATATTTTTATAACAAAGAACCTAAAGCCTGATTGAAAAATGAAAAGACATGAGCCAACAATTTATTAAAAAGTTATAGCACTGACATTTAACTTTATTAAGATATGTTTAAAGGACAGGAGCAGCCAATTCACAAGAAAGGTATGGAACTAGACCCTAACCACACTAAAAAGATATTTAATCTCACTAAAGTAAGAAAAATCTTATTAAAATTCCCTTGATAAAACAAACTGACTGAGAAGTGGCATAGAGTTTAGAAAATTCAGACAGAAACATTAAAATCCTTGGAACAACTGTGTTTTGAGAAATGAATATCATAATATAGACCCAATTTCCTCTTGTAGATATGAAAACTATAGTGTCAGATGACAAACACAGTCGATACAGTGAATGAGAGATTAGACAAGGCAGCAGGGGGGAATTGTGCACTTGAAGAGGTAGCAATATTACTGTCCAGAATGAAGCAAAGATTACACCAATATTTACAAAGTATGCACAGCTTATCTATTGATTGTTGTCCCACTAAGAATGCAGAATTGGTTAAACATTTGAAAATGATTAGGATGATTTAACTTACTAAAGAACTAAAGGTAAAATATAGAAGGGTCGTTTCAATAAATGCTGAAAAATAATTTGATAAAATCAAACATCTAACCTTGGGTTGGGAAGATCCCCTGGAGTAGGGATAGGCTACCCACTTCAGTATTCTTGGGTTTCCCTGGTGGCTCTGGTAAAGAATCTGCCTGGAATGCGGGAGACCTGGGTTCCATCACTTGTTTAGGAAGATCCCCTAGAGGAGGGCATGGAAACTCACTCCAGTATTCTCGCCTAGAGAATCCCCTTGGCCAGAGGAACTTGGTAGGCTTACAGTCCTTGGGGTTGCGATGAACTCGACATAATTGAGCAACTGAGCACATTCTGTATAAAAACTCTTAGCAAACAAGAAACAGAAAACATCCTCAAACTGATGAAGGTAATAAACTGTATAACTGACATCACAACTTATGGTAGAAGACTGAGACAGCTTTACTTTTAAGATCAGAATCAAGAAAAACTGTTCACTCTCTTTATAGTGAATTTATCTCCATGAAGTCATATTAGAAAATGATTGTGAATTTATCCAGTTAGGAATAGAAAAATCAAGCTGTTTTTATTTGTCGGCAACATCTGTTTAGAATATCAGTGAAATCTTCAGCAACCAAAAAAATTACTAAAACTAAGAAGTAATTTAATCAATGTTACAAGAGACACAGTTGATAAATAAAATTCAATTAATTGCTTTTATCTATAGTAAGATAGACAGTTGAAAATTTAAATAAAAATAATAGTAATATTGAAGTTTGAAAAACTTGAGTGTGAGAAAATATATGAAATTCAAAAAAAAAAGGAAAATTGATTTGTACAGGAAATTCACCAAATATATATACAGATGGCAACTAAGCATGCACAGGACACCATAATGATGGCTCTAATGGGAGAACACACAAGAGGAAGTGTGATGAGTATGTGAAAAATTGTGAACTTTCATGCACTGCTTAAGGGACTACAAAATGGGATAGCCTCAGAGGAAAAATTGGAAGTTGCTTAAAAGTTTGGAAGTTGCTTAAAAATCTAAACATTGGGTTACCATATGACCCAGCAATCCCACTTCTAGGTTTAAGAAAAAAAAAAAAACCCATAAAAGTTTACCCAAAGACTTGCACATGAATGTTCATAGGAGTCTTATATCTATTAGTCAAAAAGTTGAGATGAACAAGATGGTGGAGGTGGAGGTGGATGGGGAATACATCTGTCTCCAAGGATACATCAGGAATACACCTTCAGACACAGAAGTGCTTGAAGAACATCAGCTGAGAGCAGACAGGACTGCATGAACAGAGGAAAATAATATATGGAACCATGAAAAATCAGTAAGATAAGAAACTAGGGGGTAAACATAAGTGTTAGTAGGACTGGACCTGCCCTTGGTGGGTGGGAGACCTGAAATAGGTGTCAAATATCCACATGGGAGCAACTGTCTGAATTAGAGGAGAAACTTCTAAGGCTGAGAGTGAAACAGCTATCTGTGGCAGCCTAAATGGAATGAGAATCCGACAGTCCTTTCCACAGGCTTACACGCCCCAGAGAAGGACGGAGGTCCCCTAGGAGGCACAGCAGCTGGCAGAAGGTTCATAGAGATTGTGGAGCAATCCCTGGCTGTGGTCTGCTGTTTACTAGGGAGAGACAAATTGATAGAATGTGAGAATGCGGAGATTGTTGAGGCAAATGCCTGTGGAGGTAAGCCAGGCAACCATGGAAGGAAGGTGATACTGCTGAGTCACGTGTAGGGGGTGGAGCCATCACCATAGCCTCTCTGTCCTCACATGCCAGCATCACAGCTGAACAAGAGTGAGGCTGGCCCGTCAAGTGCCTGAATCCCTGAACTACAGAGTAAGACTCCACCCAGGGTGTTCCTTTAAGTGCCTGATGGCTGGAACTACAGAGTAGGATCCCAGCCTGGGGTGGCAACTCTATGTGCCTGGTGCACTAAACAACAGAGAAGGACCCAAGACAAGGGAGCCCTCTAAGTGCCTGAATGCTCAGAGCTATGGAGTAGACTAGCCCAAGAGGTCTTCTGATTGCCAGCTACAAGAGGATCAAAGAAATATTCTGATAGGGCCATAACTCCTGTGCCAAAGGCAGTCCAAGTCACTGCACACTTGGCACTGTCAGGATCCCCAGAAGCCAAGCAGCTGTGCCACCTTTATGCTCAACTCTCACTGGGGCAGAGTTGCCACGGGTAAAAAGAGTCTTGCGCTGTTGTCTCAGGGTCGCTTCAGCAGTGTCAAGACTCTTTTCTACCCTGTAGATTGTAGCCTGCTACGATTCTCTGTCAGGGAAGGGGTTCTACAGGTAAGAATTCTGGAACGTATTGGCCAATACTGATTGTCATACTCTGATTACCATAGTGCCCTATATATAGGCACTGTATTACCTGATGTCCTAATAACAGAACCCCGGAGTACCTGGTGCTGCCAGAACATCTGTGACGTAAGGAGCTGCACAACCTCCACACCTGGCCCTCACAGGGGGGAACCCAAGTCCTGCAGGGCAGCCTCAGGAGCAAATCCCCATGGACAAACCGCATGCAGAGATGGAAATAAAACCACAATTGAAACCCAGGGGCAGTGTGGCTAAGGAAGAAGACACAAAACCTTCCTACAGCTCCTTAATCTGGAGCTGTACAAGCTCCAGATTAAATCCACATGATCAACTAGGCAGACTCTGTGTCTATGAAACATATAAAAGGTCATTGAGAGTTGCCACAAAAGAAATTTCACTAGTTCTGATAGCTGTGGACATTGCAGGCAAGAACAAAAAGGAGGAGGACCAGATTAGAATCTGAACTCCCCATACATCAGGTCCAGAGATCAGTACAGTGATGAAGGGTATCCTAAGGAGGTGAGGTGGACTGTGACTTCCAGCGAGGGAAAGGGCTGGAGTGACTCAAGATAAACATATATTGTTCTTCTCTTTTGACTTGCTTTGCAGATTCTTTCAGATTTTTTTGTTTTCTTTTGTTTTCCCGCTCTCTTGTAGTTGTCAATTTTATTGGCACTATGAAATCAAATGAGGGTTTTGAGCTTTTGTTTCATTTGCTCAGTCACATTTTTATTACTGTTATAAACCTTTGCTTCTATGTTGGGCTTTTGCAGTTCTGTGGAGTTTTCCTTTTATTTATCTTTTACCTTTTTCTAATTTTAATTTTTAAAACCTATTATTTTCTACATTTATTCCTTTGTTTGCTTTCCCTACTGTTCCTTTCCCCTTGCAGTTAATCTTTAATGTATATAAAATTTCTTTATCTACCTATGTTTAACTTTGCATATATATATATATATATATATATATATATATATGTATATGTATATATTCAGTCACACTTTTTATTGTTGTTACAAACGTCTGCCTCTTTGTTGGTCTTTTGCTGCCCTGTGGAGTATTGTTTGTTTGTTTGTTTTGTTTTATTTTTTGTCTTTCCTTTTAACTTTCTTCTTCCATTGTTTTCTTTCTTTCTTTATACATTTTATTAAAAAAAAATTTAAACCTATGATATTTTTCTACATTTACTGCTTTCTTTGCCTTTCCTGCTCTTCTTTTTCCCTTGTGGTTAATCTTTAATATATATAAATCTTCATCTACCTCTTTTACCTTTGCATTTCTTTGTTACTATTAGTTACTACCATAGCTACTATTCTTCTGATAGATATAATTCTTGGTTTTCAATGTTTGACAGGTTGACCTATTGTACCCTATTTTTGTTGGACACCTTTGATTTTCCTTATGGGTATATATGTATATGTGTATATTCAGTCAGAGTTTTTATTGTTGCTATAAATGTCTGCCTCTGCATTGGACTTTTGCAGTTCTGTGGAGTTTTTCTTTTTTTCTCTCTATTTTCCCCTCTTTTTTATTATTTTAATTAAAATTTTTTTCAACTTATTATATGTTTCTACATTTGTTCCTTTGTTTGCTTGCCTACTCTTCTATTTCCATTGCAGTTAGTCTTTAATGTACAGAAATCTTCAATTACCTTATTTAATTCTACATATCTGTGCTTTCTTTCTCTTCTTTCCTTTCCTCTAAACATATTTGTTAGCTTTGTTTTCATTGATTTAATCCCCCACTTGACACCATGCTTTAGTTTCATTTTTCAGTTTGTGCTATAGTTTTGTTCTTAACAGGTAAATATAATTTTTGATTTCCTTCATTCGCTGGCTTGATCTACTATACTTTATTTTTGCTTGACTCCTTTCACTTTGCTTTGGGTGTATATGTATATGTGTATATTCCATTATTTTCATTACTTGTCTGATTTTGTAACTACCTTTTGTCTTGGGTTCATGTTTGCTATCTCGTTTTTGCATATTTCTCATATTCTCACTTAATACCATAACAAACCTCTTGTGGAATCTTTGCTCCTGACCAGAGAGCAAGCTCTGAGCCTTTGGAGTGAGAGCACTGACTCCAAGATCCAAGACCACCAGAGGACTAACACTATGGAGTGTCAAATAGTGCAAAGACGCACAAAGGAAACCACTTAAATATAAGACCCAGCATCACCTAACCACCAGAAGAACCCTGTGCAGGGCACTTCATACAAAAAACTAACAAATCAAATATAAAAAACCCAATCATCAGCAGGCAGGATTGCCACCTCACTCAGCCTTGCCCATCAAAGGAAAAAGAAAACACTCATCACGTCTATCACCCTATACGAACCGTACATAAAACACTGGACCAAGCTTAGAAGGGCAGAAACCAAAAAGAAGAAAGAATTCAGCCTTGAAGACTCCGAAAAGGAGACCTGAAACAAAATAAGTTTAAAAATAATGAAAAGGCAGAGAAATACTACACAAAGGAAGGAACAGGCTGGAAACAAGTAGAAGTCCAAATAAATGAAGAGGAAATAGACAAACTACCTGAAAAAGAATTCAGGGAAATGATAGTAAAGATGATCAAAAATCTTGAAAACAAAAGGGAGAAACTGCAAGAATCAATGAACAAACCCCTAGATGAACTGAAGAATAAACATACAGGGACAAACAACAGAATCCCTGAAATAAAAAAAAAAAACACTATAAAATGAGTTAATAGCAGAATATCTGAAGCAGCAGGATGAATCATTAAGCTGGAAGATAAAATGTTGGAAAAAACTTCTGAAGAGCAGAATAAAGAAAAGGGAACCTTCTTACATTGTTGGTGGGAATGCAAACTAGTACAGCCACTATGGAAAACAGTGTGGAGATTTCTTTAAAAAATGGGAATAGAACTGCCATATGACCCAGCAATACCACTTCTGGGCACACACACTGAGGAAACCAGATCTGAGAGACACGTGCACTCCAATGTTTATCGCAGCACTGTTTATAATAGCCAGGACATGGAAGCAACCTATATGCCCATCAGCAGACAAATGGATAAGGAAGCTGTGGTACATATACACCATGTAATATTACTCAGCCATTAAAAAGACTTCATTTGAATCAGTTCTAATGAGATGGATGAAACTGGAGCCCATTACACAGGGTGAAGTAAGCCAGAAAGATAAAGAACATTACAGCATACTAACACATATATATGGAATTTAGAAAGATGGTAATGATAACCCTATATGCAAAACAGAAAAAGAGACACAGATGTACAGAAGAGACTTTTGGACTCTGTGGGAGAAGGCGAGGGTGGGATGTTTTGAGAGAACAGCATGTATATTATCTATAGTGAAACAGATCACCAGCCCAGGTGGGATGCATGAGACAAGTGCTCAGGCCTGGTGCACTGGGAAGACCCAGAGTAATCAGGTGGAGAGGGAGGTGGGAGGGGGGATCGGGATGGGGAATACATGTAACTCCATGGCTGATTCATGTCAATGTATGACAAAATCCACTGCAATGTTGTGAAGTAATTAGCCTCCAACTAATAAAAATAATGAAAAAAAAAAAAAGATCAGCGGATAGCTTCAGAGACATCTGGGATAATATTAAATGTATCAATATTTGAATTATAGGGCTCTCAGAAGAAGACGAGAGGAAGAAAGGGTTTGAGAAAAGTTTTGAAGAGATTAGAGTTGAAATTGTCCCCCAAAAGGAAATGGAAATAGTCAGACAATCCAAGAGGCAAAAAGAGCCCCATACAGGGTAAACCCAAGGAGAAATATGGCAAGACAAACACTAACCAATCTAGCAAAGGTTAAACACAAGTTCAGCTCAGTTCAGTCGCTCAGTCGTGTCTGACTCTTTGAGACCCCATGAACTGCAGCAAGCCAGGCCTCCTTGTACATCATGAACTGCCAAGAGTCTACACAAACCCATGTCCATTGAGTCAGTGATGTCTTCCAACCATCTCATCCTCTGCCATGCCCTTCTCCTCCTGCCCTCAATCTTTCCCAGCATCATGGTCTTTTCCAATGACCATCAGCTCTTCCCATCAAGTGGCTGAAGTAACTGGAGTTTCAGCTTCAACATCAGTCCTTGTAATGAACACTCAGGACTGATCTCCTTTAGGACGAACTGGCTGGATCTTCTTGCAGTCCAAGGGACTCTCAAGAGTCTTCTCCAACATCACAGCTCAAAATCATCAATTATTTAGTCCTCAGCTTTCTTTACAGTCCAACTCACACATCCCTACTCGGTTGCTGGGGAAACCAGTTGAAACTGACTACATGAACATTTGTTGGCAAAATAATGTCTCTGCTTTTCAATATGCTGCCTTGTTTAGTCATAGTTTGTCTTCCAAGGAGCAAGTGTCTTTGAATTTCATGACTGCAGTCACCATCTGCAGTAATTTTGGAGCATCCCAAAATAAAGTCTGTTTATTTGCCATGAAGTGATGGGACTGGATGCCATGATCTGAGTTTTTTAAATGTTGAATTTTAAGCCAGATTTCCACTCTATTTAACATTCTTCAAGAGTCTCTTAACTTCCTCTTCCCTTTCTTCCATAAGAGTGGTGTCCTCTGAGTAGCTCAGGTTATTGATATTTCTCCTGACAACCTTGATTCCAGCTTGTACTTCATCTAGCAAGTCATTTGGCATGATCTACTCTGCATATAAGCTAAATACGCAGGGTGACAATATAGAGCCTTGACATACTCCTTTCCCAAATTGGAACCAGACTGTTGATCCACGTCTCATTATAACAGCTTCTTCTTGACCTGAATACAGATTTCACAGAAGGCAGGTCAGGCGGCCTTGTATCCCCCCCTCTTGAAGAATGTTCCACAGTTTGCACGGATCTACAAAGTCAAAGGCATTGGTGGAATCAGTAAAGCAGAAGTGGATGTATTTCTGGAATTCCCTTGCTTTTTCTACGAGCCAGCAGATGTTGGCAATTTGATGCCTGGATCCTCTGCCTTCTCAGAATCCATCTTGAACATATCAAAGTTCCTGGTTCATGTACAATTGAAGCCTAGCTTAGAGAATTTTGAATATGATATTGCTAGCTCATGAGATGAGTGCAGTTAAGCAGTAGTTTGGACATTCTTTGGCATTGGAAGGAAAACTCACCACAGGATAGAAAAAAGTCAGTTTTCAATGGAATGTTACTGAGTCATATAAAGGAACACATTTGAGTCAGTTCTAATGAGGTGGATGAATCTAGAGCCTATTATACAGAGTGAAGGAAGTTAGAAGGCAAAAGACAAATATGGTATACTAATGCAAAGATGTGAAATCTAGAAAATGGTACCAAAGAATTTATTTTGTGGGCTGCAAATGATACAGAGACAGAGAGAAGAGAATAATGGACATGCAGAGAGGGAAGGAGGGAGTGAGGTGTATGGAGAGAGTAACAGGACACATATTACCATATGTAAAATAGAGAGCCAACAGTAATTTGCTGTATGTTTCTGAAAACCAGACAGGCTCTGTATCAACCTAGAGGGATGGGATGGGCAGGGAGATGGAAGGGAAGTTCAGGATGGAGGGGATATATGTATATCTATGGCTGATTCATGTTAAGGTTTGAGAGAAAACAAAAAAATCCTGTAAAGCCATTATATTAAAATTTTGCTTAAGCTCAATTTAAAAGTCATTAAAATAAAAAATTTCAAATTATTAAACAATAAAATTTTAAAAGAAATTAAAAAAAAAACCCAGTTGAAATGACTCAAATATCCATCAACTGGTGATCAAATAAATAAAACATGCAATGCAAACTTATTTGGCTATCAAATGAACAGAGTTCTGATACATGCTATATATATATGCATGCTATAGGTCTGAAATGATTTTGTTATTTAAAAGAAGCCAGGTACAAAAGACTGTATACTGTATTATTCCGTTCATGTGAATGAATTTGTCCCAGACTAGGCAACTCTCTAAAGACAGAAAATAAAGGCATGGATGCTAGGGCCCAGATGAAGGGGAGAATGGCCTGTGAATGAGGACCCCTTGCCTTTTCTGTAAAGTATCAGAGATGCAGCGGCACTGGAGCATAAGCACCTGCTACCTGCAGAATCTTCCAGTGTGAAACATTACTCTTAATATTCTTTGCAGAACACACATATTGGATATGAGGGCTAGAAGAAGGATGGCTTAGGTTGATCATCTTGCTGCTACCGGCCCCACAGGTTTGGGCCATTGGGTAGGCTCGGATGTGTTCTCACCTGGAGAACAGAACCTCTTTGAAAGGGGCTTGATAGGGTAAATGGGCATTCGTGCAGGCCTCCGACAGACAACGGTGCGTCATGGCAGGGACGTGGGCTGCAGGCATCAATTTCCATGTAGAACTTGCTAACTCAGTGAGATCATAGGGCATGATTTCCTGGCTTCACTGCTTCTGCTGGCAAGAGTCTATGTTCCCTTCATGTTTCCACTGTCCATTCTTGTGTCACCTAGCTAGGTGTCTTCTGACTGCTCACACTCACAAGTGTACTGGTTGCCGTTTCTGCGCGTGAATGTGCACACACGTCCACATGTATATTCACAACCCTGAGAGGAGACACACATGTGCAGAAGTACAGGCTTTCTTCTCCAGGAACATGGATTTTGGTAAGCACTGACTTTCTTTGTCCATGTTATTTTCCTTCACTTGCTCATTGATCCTGTCAGCTTGCACTCTGTGACTTGTCCTCAAGGTTCACAAAATCTTGGCATTGTTCATGACAGGGACCGACCTGCAGAGCATCGGGCAGGCCTGGAAGTGCTAGCCGGGGACAGCTGAGTGACTTGCGCCTGTGTTCCACAGTCTCCCATAACCTTGGGCAGGTTCACAGTACCAGTCACCTTGGCATGATTCCATTACCTGTGCATTCCTTCAGGGAACCAGAAAACAAGGGCCTTTGGGCTCAGCAGACTTGGAGAACTGCTTTCTCTGTGTGCACCTCTCTACATCATGCCTGTCAAGTCTGTGCCCCATTGCAAGCCTATCATCCGTTGGAGCCCACAATATTTAGGCTGAGGCCCCCTGTTCTCCCTATCTCTGGAGCTTTCTGTGTGAACCTGTCTACCTGTGCCCGCAAGCGCTGTCTCCCTGTAGCAGGAAAAGGCCAATGAGATGCCCAAGCCTCCAAGAGCTCAAAGAGAACGTGAACGGCCTGGGACTAACACAATGTTGAGAAGAAGGTGCATGCATCTTCTACAGGGTCTATTCCAGTACAAGGCATGGGACCTGAGGCCAGAAAGGTAAGGTGGCATCCCTAGACGTAGTCCCTTCAGTTCACAACTACCCAGATACACGGAGTCCCCAAAAGGATGATGCCCTGGGAGACTGGCCCTTTTAGGCCCACAGCTCATGCCTCTCTTGGGCAGAAAGCACCGTTTCTATCTCAAGTGCACCCAGAGGGCTTGATCCCACCCAATGCCTCAATCATTTGATAAATGCCAAGGCTCTATTTCAGTTACTCTCACTAGGCCCAGGTAGGACTCTCAAAAGACAGGCATCCCTGCTTGCCTACCTAGGCCACAGGCAGAGGAAGGCAGTCCCGGTTGGGCCCAGGGACATCGAAAACGGTCACCTGGAAAGCAGGGTCCCTCTGAGTGTTACCCGGTGCAGATCCCCTAAGACAAAATCAGAGATTCTGCTCAAGTGAGACTGCCAGAATCCACCCTCAAGATCACACTGTCACCTTTGCCACTCTGGCTTGACAGCCAGGGACAAGACCCCAGAGGAGGGAAGGGATTCACTTCAGGGCATTCAGCACGAGACATGAGGTATCTTTTGGCAGGACCACTGAAAACCACCAGGCTCTGAGCACACCCCTGGGCATTCCCTGTCTCCCACTGTCCCAAGGTCTCTTGGGACAAGCAGCCAGCCCACCAGCCTTGCATCCTCCCACTTCCCTGCCTCACAGGCATACGTCGGCAGAGGGACACACACGTACACCCCACACCTGCACTCTCCACGCAGTTCTGCACTGCCAGGTGCAAGTGCCTGCTGGCATGCCATGCTCACACCCTGTGTCTGCTAGGATGCCTGGGGTTTCACATGGACAGCCGACCTCAGCACAGCTGACATTTTGTGTTCTATCGTGCCAGTGTGTGCTCCTTCGGGAGGGAGCGTGCTGCCTGACGGGCAGATCCGGGGCAGCCCTGGCCCAGGACTCCTCTCGTGTATCATTCTCATGTGTGTGGAACAAGTCTCCAGGGCAGCAGGCTCTCTGTGCCTCCTCCTCCTTCAGGTCTCTCCCCTTCACCACAGGACCTTAGCCTCCTCACTATCCCAGGTCCTGCCATAGCCACGTCCAACATTTCCATCGACTGGCCCACTCTGCCACAGACTGAGGGGTCCACAGGCAGTGGTTTCAAAGCCCCACCCCACCTGATTTGCCCTGGGTGAAACCCCCCCCCCCCCACCCAATCCTCCAGCTGGTCCAAACACACAAAATAACATGGTAGAAATGGTGAATGTGTTTTCCTTTTTGCTCTAGTTGCACACATGAGAGCCATGCCCTGAATTATCACTGGCTATCCTTTCTTCTTTCCCACCCTGGACAGGATCACTGCAGAGATACGTCGACCAAAGACCCTAAGTCTGGGGATGCCTCGTGCCTCCTCTTCTCATCACTTGGCAGTTGCTCTCCTGACACCTTCATCTGTCCGTCTGTGCTGGGCCAGAAACACACACACACACACACAGACCCACATTAACACAGGTGGCACAAGCCCACGTGTGTATGTACACACACATGCTCGGCACAGGGACACAAACACAAACAGGGAACATGGCTCTCTCAGTAGCTGAAGACACCCATGCCCAGCAATGTGGGAGATGGTATCAGTAGGCACCATGTCCTTATCTTGGGGCCCCCTGTCCACCTTGTCCCTCTGCTCTTCTGTATTTTCCCAAGCTGGACTGAAGCCAGTTCCAGTGCGGCCTGCGTGGTGGTGGTGAGATGGCGATTGGTGGGTGTGGAAATTCACAGACGACCCCAAAGGCAGCACTCAAGTGCACTGGGAGCCCAGAGAGGATGCTCTCCCAGTCACAGGCTATCCTAGGAACCGTGGCAGGAGTGAAGGACCCAGACAATCTCAAACTCTCTGAGCAGCAGGAGGCCGAGGATGGTGGGATTGACCAAAGGATAATTCTGACAAACACGTCATTCACCCTGCCTCGAGCAGAATCACCGACAACTCTGGCACTGCAACCACAGCTGCTTGGAGGGAGACTTGCTTCACTCACCGACACACTGAGTCCCCAAGCCTCCAGTCTCAGCACGTCATCTGCTACATGCATGACGCAGACCCAGGCTCTGCAGCCAGCTTGCATGAGCCTGAGTATCCCCATCTCAGAAAGGACAGTGCCCCAGCCTCTACATGACTGTGCCCTCACGGCCCCCCTGCAGACCGCCCCACCACCTGTGTTTCTGTCAGCTACCTCTCATGGCACAAATTTCCTCCCTGGGGTAGTACATCAGGGGATCGTCCCACATGTCCTGGCCAATGAGCTGATGGCAATCAGAGCAAGGTCAGCCTGGGGCTGACCAGGTCCCTAACCCTCCCGTCAGAAGCCAAGAGCTCCAACATCAATTGCCAACTGTGCGCAGGCCCAAACCAAACCCACTTCAGCAATCCTGTTCAATTCTGGGCAGTTGTGGCCTGACAGCCAATTGAGAAAGGTAAGGCTCCTGGTGTCCAGCCTGCGGCTGGGTGCTCCCCGTTCAAACTCCCAGAACCAGTGGACTGGAGTGGAACGACATGCCCTATACCCCGTAGAAAGACATGGGAGATGGTGGATGCCGCAGTTGAAGCATCCCCACCCCACCACGGCCCCCTTGCACACCCACGCTCACCACCCTAGGAGCCACGTTTACCGGTGATGTCGAGGTAATAAACAGTCCTTAACAATCCCCGTGTTCCAGAAGTATGGGTTGTCCTGAAAGGAGATCAGCTTGCAGCGTGGCTGGGGATGGCTCTGCACCTGCACCTGCCAGCGCAGGGAGGAGGGAAAAGGTGCAAGCATCGAGGGGCCTCAGCTTGCCTCCCAGGCAGGCATTAACAGCCTCCATGACGCCTCTCCAAAGTCTCACAGCACAGGCCCATGGATAACACCATCTCCCAGCTCCCTGTCAAGTGCCAAACGCACCCATCCTCAGCCTCCCTCATGGACCTTGAAGTCGATCAGGTATCTAAGAAAGTCTTCATCCTGGGCGCTGATTATGATAGACACTTGAGGGTAGTTCATAATCTGCTTTAGGTCAAGGAGCCATGCAGGAAAAATGCCAGGCCAAGTAGAGCCAGGAGCAACTAGTAGAGCCCTAGTCTGGACTGGACAAGGTCCCTGGAACAGGCATCTGCAAGGATGCTGGGCACTCCCGCGTGCCCGGCCGCCACTGATGCCTTCAGGCCCTGCCATACCATCAGACACGCTCGTGGCTCTGCGATCCCTGTGCTGTTGTGCAGCTCAGGCGGTCTGCCTCCCACACACAGGGGCTATTTCTGACCTCTACTGCTGGCCTCCTGGCCCGTGTTTGCTGGGTAGTTGCATGTCACTGGTAACATGGTTAGAACTTGCAGGAACGGAAGGCAAGGACCATTGCCTCTCTTTGGGTCAGAAAACTAAGGCCCAGACATCAGAGAAGATGCCCAATGTCCTAGCAGAAGGGGAAGTGAGCTCTGATAGCTCCGCCCCACTGCCCTTTCAACAGATCTGACCTCCACACCCCACTCCATCCAGAGGTCTTCACACCCGTGCTGATGCAACCCATCCCTGCTGCTTGCCAACAAAACCAGCAATCGGAATAAAAGACCTTTGTGTAAAAATGGAAAACTAGGACACGCTCGTGTATGAAATGTGCACATAGAAGGATGAGTAACAGAGGGGAGTGGTCCCCACCCATTCAGCCCCAAGGAAACCACTGGTCCATGGGGGTCTGGAGTCTTAGTGGACCCCTGCTCAGGTGCAGAGCCCAGGCCTCCAGGGCTGCCCCCTCCTCCCTACAACTCTGCCAGCATCTCCTGCCTGGCAGCCTTGGTCCCAGTCCCCCATCCCAGCTGAGCGTGGTACCCCACACCCGTGGTTGGTTGCTAGGAGACTGTTGCCGAGAGTAACAACTTAGCTGGCGATGGAGAACACCCCCAGCAACACAGGTTGCTGTGCCCATTTAGTCATGCTTTCTGTCCACTCCACACCTCAGCCTTTGTGCAAACGCTTGAAGGGTCTTCTCTCCCATGGTATCACGGAGCATGCACACTGTCTTTAGGGGGAGTTCGGAAACAAACGCAGCAGTCGGTGCGTCTGTGTTGAATATGGCACAAAGCCTGCAACTGAGAGGCAGGGAGACGTCCTGGGGAGAATCACTTCTCATCACAGGCGGGCCGGGACGCCCGGCTGATTTAGGACCTTGTCTCATCCGATCAAATCCCAAGCAGAAAGCTTCATGCCACCAAGTCCAATGCTCAGCAGATTCAAGGAAAAGCAAGAGAGGCTGGCGGCTCTCACCCCAGAGCAAGGCAGCAGGGGGAGGGTTTCCGCTGTTGTGTGGAGAAACATCCCTCCCCGAGCCCTGTCCTGACACCTCAAGGCCCTGAGCAGGCACAAGATGAGGTCTGAGCCAGCCAGCAAGGGTGAGATGCTGGTCACCAACTCCTCTGATTGCACATATTTCACTTTTGCTGATCCCCAACCCAGGGACTCCAGGGAGCTGGCACAGACAGCAAGTCAGACAGATGCCTGCAAGTTAGGACGGTGGCACGGCCATGGTGAGGAGCTTTGCCTGGAAGCATCTCCAATCCCCAGCCCTCCATCTGGCCAAGAATTCTTGCACAAAAGGTTCTTGCTTTGGGGCTCTGTTCACCAGAATCCCAATTTGCCTCCACCTGGGCATATGCAAGGTGGCATCTCTCCACCCTCCTGAGGCTAGGCATAGCCAATGAGCGGGGAGCGTAAGTGACAAGTTATCCACCTAGGGAGTCACCACGCCATTCACCCAGTTCCCCCTCCTGTTGCCTTGGCCACCAGCAGCTGGTGATGGCCAGTGTGCAGGGGTTCCACCCACCTGGGCTCCTAGGTGGGGATGTTGTGGGACAGAGCAGGGCCATCTGGCCTCGAGGGTGAGCAGGAAATAAACCACCGTGATCTTGGGGCTGTTTGTTACTGCAGCCTGACCTAGCTATGCTGACTGCAACAGGCTAGGTGGGGGTCATACCTCAAGGGCACCCTTTAAAATACCAACATCCCTGGCAAAGGGGAGATTTCTTAAACCTGAAGATCTTCTCAGGTAGCCCACGTGTGCGTGGGGAAGGCCACAGAATAAGCTGGGGAAAGGGGACCTGGAGAGGAGCTGAGTTCTGATGAGGGTCAGTGGGCTTGTTCCAGAGCAGGAGGCCGCAGAGGCAGGAGGTGGACAGCAGGGGTGCTTGTTACGTGAAGGACGGGAAGGAGGAAGGCAGGTGGGGAGCAGACGCACATGCCCCCTCCTTCTCTTTCCTACCCGGGCAGCTCTCTGTCATGCTTCTCTGGGCCTCAGTTTCAATCTGCAAAATGGGTGGGGTCACCCTTGCCCTGCACACGGACTGGTGAGGACCAGTGGGAGGACTCTGTACAGTGAGGATCTGATGCACAGCATCAGAGCAGTGCCTCGGTATGCAAAGAGCACGCTTCACAGGGTTCTCATTCAGTCTTGTAGGAGCTCCGAGAGGTGAGTGCATGCGTGCATGCTAAGTCACTTCAGTCATGTCTGATTCTGTGCAACCCTATGGACTATAGCCCACCAGGCTGCTGTGTCCATGGGATTCTCCAGGCAAGAACGCTGGAGTGGGTTGCCATGCCCTCCTCCAGGGGATCTTCCCGATCCAGGGATTGAACCCTTGTGTCTTGTGTCTCCTGCATTGGCAGGTGAGTTCTTTATCATTAGCGCCACCCAGGAAAGTGAGTATCTGGCTCCTTTTGCAGAAGCAATGGCGACCTGGAGGCTAGCCCGGGGTCACTAAGCTAGCTGTGGGCAGAGCTCACCCATTACATCTCTGATCTGCTGAGCGCAGGTCCCTGAGTTCTGCCTTCCCTCCAGCCGTAGGCCAGGTCTCCAGGTGGGGAGAGGTTGCGGAGTGCCCTGCCTGCCCCCCGCCCCCTGACCCCCCACCAGGATGAGTCCTGGGAGAAGCGCTTGACTGGCAGGGTGAACGGGGTGGCAGCTCGAGCAGCCGGCCCGAGGCTCCAGCTGGGTTCACAATCCCAGTTCTGGGGCTCTGGGCCCCAGTGCGACAAGGCAGAGCGTGTTCTATTCGATCAAAGACAGGGTGTACCAGGGAGAGGCCGAGCAACTGTTGTTGTGAAGCGGAAGAGAAATTAATTTTAATCTTGGAGTCGATTCCAGCTTGGGAGGGAAGTGCCAGCACTCGGACAAGGCAGGTGGCAGGCGTGTGCCACTGCTCACGTGGCCCCTGCAGCCTGAATCTGGGAGACATGCAGCCCAGTGGGTGCCTGAGGCAGCATCACCCTCCCCCACGAGCACCCCAAGCCCGCCCCCACCTCCCGGCACACGAAGAGGCCCTGGCCCCTGCATCCTGCCCAGAAGGTCTTGGATGCGCTCTCCATGGAGCTGGGCCCTCTCCCCAGGCCTCTCTGTCCTTACTAAAATGTCCCCCCACCCCCCCAAACCCCAGATGCAAAGCGGCAGGGCGGAGCGCTGGGGCAAACAGAACCACCTCTTGCACCTGCCCTGGATGCTCTGTGGCTCCACCCTGAGCCTGGAGACTACAGGTCTCCCCACTGACCCCCAACCAGTGAGCCCAACCTGTCTCTGGGCCTCAGTTTCCCCAGCTCCGTGGCAGACCACTGTGATGTCACCCATTCCAGTCTCCTCTACCTGTCACCCTGCTCTGCCCGGGGTGACCCAGCTGCCACCTCCAGGGGTCCTTGTCCCCAGACACATAGGCATAGATTTAAATTGCAAGAATAGCGCTTCAGATTAGCTACGAGGAGGACACTGTAGACTACCCAACCAACAACCGGGGTAGTAGGCAGGTCCCTTCCGCTGGGCCTTTATGAAGAGAGAAGCTGATTTTTTCAGGATCAAGCTGGCCCAGTCTCACAAGCAGGGAAAGCCAGCGAGGGCTTCCCTGGGCCCTTAGGTTTGGTGCAAGTGACACATTTAGGTGCAACCCGAGAAGAGGCTTTGTCATCAGAATGTCCCCCGGCATGCAGGAGGGCACACACTCCTCCCCCCCTCCAAACAAAACCGCAGTCCTGCCCCCGTTTCTCAGCATCAACGAACCCATCATGGGGAGGGCCCCTGAGGCCTGGGCTTCTCATCAGTGCAGCGAGGTGGCTGGGTGGACACTGACCTCCCGGGCCCGGGGAGCCAGGCACAGAGCTGAGCTCCGAGCAAGGCGGGCAGTTGGAAAGGCTGAGGGGAGAGGGTAGTGTGGGGCCCCCAGCAGTGGGGACACGGGCTGGGCGTGTGGGGGCGCTTCCTGGATGGGCAGTTGGGGCTGTCAGTACCCACATCCTGAGCAGGCTGGAGCTGGCCCCCTGATCTAATCAGCCTCTCTCAGGCGCCCTTCTCATCACCAGGCCTCCTGAGACCCAGCCAAAATCTGCCGGGTAATTGGATCACCCTCCAGCTCGTTCCGACCGCCCGTCTGCACCCACTGTGGAAAACACAAGTCTCTGAAGAGGAAGGCTGCTTCCAGAGGTAATTATCTCTATACATTTCTCAGCATCACGTGGGGAAGTTGACTAATTAGATCTCCCCTTATTTTTGAAAAAAAAAAACTTATGACTTTTGGAGGCTCAAGTGGTTTTCATTTACAAAACGGAAAACAAGCTCACAGACTTCAAAAGCAAACTTAGGGCAACCACAGGGGGAAGGCTAAATTAGGAGTTTGGGGTTAACAGATACACCCTGTACATCTGTGTTTATCGGTTACATAAAATAGACGATCAACATAATATATATGAAACAGATAATCAGCAAGGACCTACTGTCTGGCATAGGGATGTCTACTCACTCCTATATAATAAACTCCATGGGAAAAGAATCTGAAAAAGACTGGACAGACACGTATGTGTAACCCAATCACTTTGCTGTCCATCTGAAACCAAGACAACACTGTGCACCCAATATACTCTGAAACAAAAGAAAAATTAAAACATAAACAAACCAGAAAAAGTACAGGGAAAACTTCCACTCTCTTGAGAGAGGTTACATTAAGGCACCAACTATTCTGGTGAGATTCGCTCCTCCCGATCGGCCCTCACCGCGGACATCCATGCCAAGCGCTCCTGCTGCTTCTGTCCTGACATCCGAGAGGCCCTCCACGTGGTTCCGTCCCGGGTCAATTGTGGCAAAGCACCTTTGAATCAGACCCACGTTCTTGGCTCAGCCAGTGGCTCCTTTCTTTCACTGATAACAGGCTGCTGCTGCTGCTGCTAAGT
>SNSB01087611.1:0-20569 GCA_012922965.1 Capreolus pygargus | reverse complement strand
TAGCGACCCCATGGACTGCAGCCTACCAGGCTCCTCTGCCCCTGGGATTTTCCAGGCAAGAGCACTGGAGTGGGGTGCCATTGCCTTCTCCGGATAACAGTCTAGACTTTGATTATTTTATACAATCTTCTTTTACAATAAATACTGCCCCCACCCCCCTTATATCTGACGCTGGCTTGGAGACTCCCCTCTTCCAACTGGTATTGGTCCAACACACCGTGGGCACTTGACAAAGACGGTAACTAGGATGATCATGCCACAGAAAGCAAAAAAGGGTAAATGTACAACAATCATTATTTTTCAGAAAATAAATTATTATTGATCTTTAAAATGTTTTGAAATAACGTGGTGATTTGCAACTGGGTGAGGACGCACGCAGACCCCGCCGGAAAGAGGATGCCACTCAGCCACTCTGGCAGGGACGCCCGGACTCGGAGAGGAGTCATCAGGTGGGGGGCTCCTCAAAGGGGGAGGCAGCCGCCACTGCCTGACACCAGCTTCCGCCACTCAGGATGGGGAACCAGATCTCTGTCTCCTGACGGGATGCGCACCAACCGTGCGGGGCCCCAGTGGGCTCTGGGCCCCGTGCACGGGCTGCCGGTGCTCATGTCCACCAAGAGGACAGCTCGGGAGGCAGAGAGGCGTCCAGGCATGCGGCAGCCGGCCCAGTCCCCTAACCCATCAATGGCAGGAGAAGGAGGGAAAGTGGATGAGACCGAAAGAAACTCGGGGGAAAGAGCTACCATGAACCACACCCGATCCTGAGCCAAGTCAGGGCTTTGATGAGACATTTCCGCCAAGATTGGGGAAAAAGGTGACAGTGGGTTTCCGACGAGGCTGTGGGGGCCGTGCTGAACGCTCAGGTGGGACACTGGGGTTGGGCCTCATGAGAACCAGGCTGTGCTTGTGAATTTGGTCTAAAGTGTTACAGGGGAAGCGATGCAATGCCTGGGACCTGCTAAGAAAAACAAAAAGAGAAAAGAAAGTGATGGCTGGGTGGTCATGATTTCTTGGCTATAACAGCAAAGTACAGGCAGCAAAAGAAGCAATAGACTGGACTACATGAAAATAGTAATAAAAACAAAAACAGAGTGACAGCAACCAGTGAAAGAGAATATGTCTGAAAATGGTCCATCTGATAAGAGATCAATATCTAGAATATACAAAGAATGCCCACAACTCAGCCACAAGCAAATTCAATTTAAAAAGCAGGCAAAGGACCTGAATGGATATTTCTCCAATGAGGATTTATACAAAGGCCCAATAATAAGCACATGAAAAGACCCCTGACATCACCAGTCATTATGCAAATCAAAACCATAATGAGATCAGACCTCACACCCCCAAGGATGGCTACACAGGAACCAAGCCGGAATAACAAGAGTTGGAGACACAGAACGGTGGGCACTGCTGGTGGGGAAGTAAAATGGCGTGGCTGCTGTGGACAACAATTCGGTGGTTCCTTACAAAACTAAACACAGCATTACCACCTGATGCAGCGATTTCACCTCCGGGCCAGTCAGTCAGTTAGTCAGTTCAGTCGCTCAGTCGTGTCCGACTCTTTGCGACCCCACGAATCGAAGCACACCAGGCCTCCCTGCCCATCACCAACTCCCAGAGTTTACTCAAACTCATGCCCATCGAGTCGGTGATGCCATCCAGCCATCTCATCCTCTGTCATCCCTGTCTCCTCCTGCACCCCCAAAGAATGGAAAGCAGAGACTCAGACAGATATCTGCACACCTACGTTCACAGCAGCATAATCCACAGCAGTCGAAAGGTGGAAACAGCCCAAGTGTCCCATGGATAAACGGGATGTGGTCCATCCCCGCGACAGAACACTCTCCAGCCTGAGATGGGGAAGGAATCCTGGAATTGGCTACAACATGGATGAGCCCTGAGGACACGCTGCTCCGTGAGAGAAGCCAGCCGGGAAGGGATAAACCCTGACGGATCCCGCTTCTAGGAGGTCCCTGGGGAGTCTGATTCCTAGAGACAGGAAGCAGGATGGTGGCTGCCAAGGCTGGGGGCAGGGCGGGAGGAGAGGGAGGCAGGATGAGTGTTTTGCGGGGACTGAGCTTCCCCGTTTTGCAAGATGAAGAGTTCTGGAGCTGGAGGGAGGGCATGGCTGCACATTATGAGCGTACTGAAGGCCGCTGACCTGCATGCTGAGAGATGGACAGGATGGTACCCATCGCCATGTGTATTTCACCACAGTTTAAAAAATCATTAAGTGAGTGTAACTGCAAAAAAAAAGAAACAGGGAGGGGACGGAGGGATCAGGTTCTGGCTGTGGTTTCTGGAAGGCCAGGTGTCTGGGTGTGTGTGGGTTAGTAGCTCAGTTGTGTCTGACTCTGTGACCTGGGGACTGTAGCCTGGGTCCTCTGTCTATGGAATTCTCCAGGTAAGAATACTGGAGTGGGTTGCCATTTTATTTCCTTCTCCAGGGGATCTTCCCAATCCAGTGATCAAACCTGGGTCTCCTGCATTGCAGGTGGATTCCTCACCATCTGAGCCACCAGGGAAGAGGCGGGGCTTCAGAAATCCTCCATCCTACTCCCACTGCATCTTAAAAGCCCCCTAGGATCTGGGCCCCACCCTTCCTCTACCTCACCTGTCTGCTCCCAGAGAGTTCTGGGCAGGGCCTTTGAAGAACTCCACCCTCTCTGCCCCGCCGCCTTTCCCCGAGTCTCACCACCACCCTCGAGGTGTCAACCTAAGTCTGGCTCCCTCTGGGGCCCTCTCCTGACCACCCACGGGTACGGTTCGTCTCGCTGCTCTTCTGTGTCACCACATACCAGCAGGTGAGCGTGTCAGTGTGTTCACATGCACGTGTGTACATTCACTTCCTGGGGCTGCTGGAACAAACTGCCCCAACCTAGGTGCCTTAAAACTGAAACACCTGAGCAACCAACACACTAAATAATCTGGGATCATGCCCCCACGTCAAGATCCTTTATTCCGTCACGTCTTCTAAGACCCCCTTTCCCTGTAAGGTGATATATATGGGTCCCAGGACGAGGATCTCTGGGTGGCCATTATTAGCCCTACTACAGGGCTTGTGTATGTGTGCATGTGTGTATGTGCACCCGTATGAGTACGTGTGTGCATGTGTAAACCCGTTTCCCTCTCACCATGACCACTACCCTTGTCCTGGCGCTTGCAGACAGTGTGCTCCAGCCCCCTGGCACACCAGGCTCTCTTGCCCCCATCGGGCAAGAACTGACTCTTAATACAGGTTCCCACTTGGACGCTCTGCACTTGAACCAGGGAGCCGAATCCAGCCGTTTCAGATGAAGGACGGCGCTGTTAGGGTGATCAGACCCAGTTCCTGGAGGAAGCAGGCTGTGTGTGTTCTTTGCAGATAGGGAGGTGGGACTGTGCTCAGGCATGCCACCGGTACCGGGGTGGGGGTGGGGGGGGAGGCGGGCCGAGAAAGATGGAGGCATCCCAACCCTAGCCCCCTATGACCCAGATCCTGGCCCCTTGCATCCCCAGAACCCCAGCAGACTTGTGCCCTGATCCTGGGCCTCTGCACCCTAGATCCTGGCCCCCTGCACCCCCAGCATGCCAACAGCCCAGGGAATGCTAAGGAGCAGTTGCCTTAGGACCCGGGCACCTGGGCCCCCAGAAAGCCAGTGCATGGGCTCTGTGACTGGCAGTCTCCCATGGGGCCCGCGAGCCACAAGACCCTTCACCTACGGATCCAGGCCTGTGGAGCTCACGTGAGAGCCCCCCAGGGGTGGGTCCCCTTGTAGTAAGCGCTCCCTGCCCAGCAGAGGAACCTGGAAGGCACCCTGGGGCCAGCGACAGCCTGTGGTGGGGTGGGACGCATGTAGCAATTGGGGCTAATTTTCCCCTGTAAAGAAGCTGATCCCATAATTTGGTGAATACACTGATCATGGCTGCACGGCTCTGAGCAGGAGCATCTGTGCTCCGGGGTCCCGGAGGAGTGGGCTGGTGGAGAGACCACCGAGTGTGGAGAGCCTCCTGCCAGGAAGGGAACTTCCCAAAGCTAAGGCTGGAGTAGGAACAGCTCCTGGTGACCGAGGACGGGCTCTAAGCGGGACCTGCGAGCCTGCAGTCACTGACCCCACGCCGCCGCCTGTCTGGCCTCACAAAATGACGGGGCACTGAGGCTGGGGCTGAGGCCTGGCCCGGGTCTCCCCAGTGGCTATTCCTGGGGCTGGGGTCTAAGGTGAATCAGCCTGTCCCTCCCACCCTTTCCACTGAAGCAGAGTCCAGGCGGCTCAGAAGAGAGGAACCACCACTTGGGGAGACGTTCCCTTGAATCAGAGGTGGTTATGGGAGCCCGTTTTTTTCACTGGCTGAGTTTCTTGTGTAATAAGAAGAATAGAAAATCTGAACAATTACCAACAAAAGCAATGGGGAGACTGCCTAGACAAATCTCAATGTTCAGCAGCTATAGACTGCTAAACATATCCTATGTTGAAATCCTAACTCCCCAGGGTGATAGTGGGTAGAGGAGAGACCTTGGGGAAATGATTAAGTCCTAATAAACGGGATCAGTACCCTTATAAAGGTAACCCCAGAGGGTTCCCTGCCCCTCTACCCCGTGAGGACTGTGGCCCAAGGATGCCTGACTTGCCCGCCTGCTCACACAGAGCTGCCCCTCTGGCTGGAGGTCAGGAAGGAGATGGTCCCCTGCTACGCAGGGGTTGCCTCCCTGTCCTCCTTCCACAGAATGCTCTTGAGTCTGGGCTCTGAACCCTGTGTGAGCTGCTTGGTCCCTGAAATCTCATCATCTTCATCTGTGAAATGGGATAGTTCCCTTATTTGGTCACTCAGTCGTGTCTGACTCTGTGGGACTCCACAGACCATAGCCCACCAGGCTCCTCTGTCCATGGGATTCTCCAGGCAGGAACAGAGTGGGCTGCCATTTCCTCTTCAGGGATCCTCCCGACCCAGGGATTGAACCCGTGTCTCCTGTGTCTCCTGCATTGGCAGGTGGATTCTTCGCTGCTGAGTCGCCAGGGAAGCCGTAAAATGGGGATGCGGATGCCAGTCCAATAGTATGAGTGACCAGCATCATAACAGTGACCTCCTGGGATGTGATTGAGAGTCTGGAGGGCCTCCTTGCTTCACTTATCAAATTCCAGCTAAAACCACATAGTGGCCATTCCCTTGCGAAAAATAACAATAGATACTGTACAGATATTTTCTAATGGTAAGTTTTTCCACAATGCATTTCTTTGAAAAGTGCTCAAGTCTGTTCACAGGCTCTAGAAGTCACGCCTCAGCCAACGGTGAAGACTGACCCTTGGCTCTCTCGACGGCCCAGTGAGACCAGGGACCCCTCCCCCTCAGGACTCGATTCCAGCTGGTGGTGCGTGCGTGGAAGTAACTGGCCAGCCAGACCCAGTGAAGCCTGGAGACCAGGGTGTCCCCATGTCGGGAATTGAAAAGCCAGGAGAAGGGGAGACCCGGGGTCTTTGTCCACAGTGTGGATGAGGGCTGGCTGCCCTTTGGAAGCATCCTTTAGGGACTTCAAAGGAGCAAGAAATAAACCTCCATTGTTCAAATGACAATCGTGGACTTCCCTGTTGGTGCAGTGGATAAGGAATCCTCCTCCCAACTCAGGGGACACGGGTTTGATCCTCAGTCCAGGAAGATTCCACATGCCTAACTAAGCCCATGCACCGGAACCCAACCACTGGGCCTGCATTCTAGAGCCCTTGAGCTGCAACTGCCAAGCCTAAAGGCCTGGAGTCTGTGCTCTGCAATAAGAGTATCCTGCACTTGCTGCAACTAGAGAAAGCCCGCTCAAAGCAATGAAGACCCAGCACAGCCAAAAAAAACCCACAGCCTTATTCATCCTGGGGTCTGTGAGTTACAGCATCTGGTATGACTCCAGCTGTGGCTGGAGTCCTGTGAAGGCAGCTCCCTACGGAAGGGTCCATCATGGGGACTGTCATCAGGGCTGGCTGTTCTGGGTGACCAAGTTCACACTCTGTCTCAGAAGTTCTCTGGTTAGGGGAGAGGGTCAGAAGGGACGGGACGTCAGGGTGGGGAAGGTCAGAAATCGGGGTTGCTGTGTGTCCCCAGTGACTCTCTGGGAGGCTATTTTGTGGGTATTTCGCCGTGGGCAGATTCACAGGCTTTGGCATCAGGGTCTCTAAAAGGAAACCAGAAGAAGCTATATCCACACTTCTGCATTGGTCCCTGATCCCCTGATCGCAAACCATCGGGCACTCAGGCTGCCTTCCAGGTACATGTCTGCGGCTGAAAACGCCATGGGCCTTAAAACTGTGATTTCCTGCTTGATTCAAACTTAAATCCCTAATTGTAGCACTGGGGGAAAATGACCAGGTGCAGACAGCAGACGACAAAGGCCAAGCGTGCAGTGGTCCCCTGGGACATCCCGGGGGAACCGCTTTTCTGAATGGAGTCAAGTTCTGCTGATTCCTGAGGGCTGTGGCCGAGGCCTCCTGACTGCACCTCATGGGAAACTGAGAAGCGTCCCCTGGGTGCCCATCATCCAGGTGGGGAGGCCGGCTGCTGCTGCCCGCACCCCCCACCCCTGTCTTCTGGGAAATAGTGGGTGACCTGAGCTGGGCAGCCATCTCCTGGGGATTTACAGCCAGCAGAGGAGTCGCACCCCTGAAGGCGGCTCAGGATTCCAGGGCCTTCAAGAGACCAGAGAGATGCAGCAGCAGCCCTCCGTCTCTGCAGCTGGATGCCGGCCGGACTGTTCAGTTCTAATCAGGCAACAAATACGAGTCTTAGAGAAAGTTACTCTCCCCAAGGGCTGCCTCTCTGACTCAGCCCCAGACCCGTCCGTCCCTTCCTCCCAGGTAACCTGGTTATCACGGAACTTTTTTTTTTTAAACTTACACACAAATTTTCACAGCCGCTTTATCTGTAACAGCCAAAAACTGGAAACAAACCAAACATCCACTAACAGGCCAATGGATTAAAAAAAAATTTGTGGTATATCTGATGAGGCCACATGTCAAAATAACAGAGATACCCAATACCACCAACAGATTCCTTGTGTCCCTTTATAACCCTTTCCTCCCAGTCCTTTCTAACCCGCCTTCCCATAATTCTAGCAAGCAATTTCTAGAATCTCAGAACTTTTCAAATACGTTGATGTTCCAGAGGAAAATTCAGAGCATGGGGAATAAATAGCATATTTTTGCATACTTTAAAGAAAGCATAAACATTTCCACACCACAGTGATTGTCCTAAAACCTGTGTCTTTCACGCAGGTTTTGGGGGATGCCCTGTGCTTGCATGTATGTACAGTAAGTTCCCAACATCCAAACAAGTCCTATTTGTTCATAAGTCCAACACAGCCGAGGCACCCAACTAACATAATCGGCTGTCTAGAACTGTACTACAGTAGGTTCTTAATACTTTTCACACAAGTGATCCATAACAAACAAACGTAACAGATCATTTTGAATCTTACAGTACAGCACCCTGCAAAGCGCAGCGATACAGTACATCTGGCACAAAGGGCTGGCATCGAGTGAAGAGGCCAGAGGACCTACTGCCTGGGGGACAGAGAGGAGGTGGGAGATGGCAGAGCTGAGGCATCACCAGCAACAGGAGACGGAGGGCCAGGGGCGAGCGAGCTCACACCCGGCGTGGATGCAATGCACGTTCCCATCTTTGAAAGCTCACACCCGGAAGGTTCGTATGTAGGGGACTTACTGTCCTGCTCTTTTTCTCTTGAACTTCTGCATAGTTCTCCTGCATCTGACAAGGATTTATTGAGCACCTCCTACACGCCAGGTGAGTAAGAAAGACAAAGGCGTTGCCCTCTTAGAGTTTAGGGTCACAGGGGGATCAGGAAGACTGCCTTTGTGGCTCAGTTGCTAAGTCATGTCCGACTCTTTGTGACCCCATGGACTGCAGCATGCCAGGCATCCTGTCCTCCACTATCACCCAGAATTCGCTTAAATTCATGTCCATTGAGCCAGTGATGCTATCCAGCCAACTCATCCTCTGTTGTCCTCTTCTCCTCCAGGCCCTCAATCTCTCCCAGCATCAGGGTCCATTTCAATGAGTCGGCTCTTCGAATCAGGTGGCCAAAGTATTTGAGCTTCAGCTTCAGCATCAGTCCTTCCAGTGAACATTCAGGGTTGATTTCCTTTAGAATCGACTGGTTTGAGACTGACCTACAATTAAATACGCATGCAAACTATGCCCTGTGCTGCTGAGTGCCCTGAATACACAGGAAGCTGATCAAAGGGCTGGGGGTGGGGGGAGAGAGGAGTGCTGCAAGCCAGAGGCCTCTGGGGGCCTCTGAGATGGGGTCTGGGGAGAGGGAGGGGCCCCCAGGATCTGTGGTCTTCCCCATCTTTCCACCATTTCAAAGAAGCTGCAGGGAGCGAATGTGCTTGTTCACTTGAGAGGCAGGTGCCCCGGGGGACAGGCTCTGGCACGGAGCACTTCCACGCCCCGTGTGACCCCAGGACCACTCGAAGCGGGCGGGGTGGTATCAGTGATCTGGTTCAGAGAAGAAGGAATAGCTATAACACGCCTGTGGTCTAAATGGTAAAGACTTATTTTCAAAAAGTATTTTTTAAATGTCACAATAGTGCTTTCCTTTTATCAGAAGAATAAACAATTTTAAAAAATTGTAAAATACACAGAACACAGACTTCACCATCTTAACCGCTTCTAAGCGCAGAGTTCAGTGGCATTTGCATGGCCGTGTAGTCATCACTCCGGTCCATCTCCAGCACATCAGGTCCCAAACAATCTCTGCCCTCTTCCCCTTCCCTACCAGCCACTTCCCCTACAGGTTTGACAGTTCTAGGGACCTGCTATGAATGGAATCACATAGCCTTCCTTTTCTTTCACCCCAACTTTGCAATTCTTGGTCCCCCTCCTTCCGTTTCCAGAAGTCTCCGAGCCTGGACAGCTCAGGGTGGGGGCAGGGAAGTAGTGCCAAGAACAAAGAAGGGTCCGCATCCCAGGGCAGAGCCTGCAGCGCCTGTGCAGGTCCGAGCCTGCTCAGAGCAAGATGGCCATGCTCCCTCCTGCTGGAAGTAAAGAGGAGGGGGGATCTTTGAAGGCACACCTTCCACACATGAGTGAAACTGTTAGTGAGGTGTAATTGTCAGCCGCTCAGTTGTGTCCGACTCTTTGCAACCCCATGGACTGTAGTCCGCCAGGCTCCTCTGTCCATGGGGATTCTCCAGGCAACAATACTGGAGTGGGTTGCCGTTCCCTTCTCCAGGGGATCTTTCCAGAGACAGGCTTAATCTGAGTGAAGCCAGAGAGACCACGGCATCAGAATCCCTGCCCATACCTGCTGGCTGGGTCTCCTGGTCACCAAGCCCCACTTTGCTGTGATCATTGAATTAATTCCTTCCATCAGGCCCTTATCTCCCAGATAACAGCCCGTGTCTTGTGCCAAGACCCGCACCTGTATCTCAATAAACAAATGAAGAAGGCAGTCACTGGCCATTGAAGGTGACCCCAGCTGAGTATAGGGAATGGACAAGCAAGAGGTTAATCAGAAAGTCTTGGTGAGAGAGGGACGGGGGCCTCCAGGTTGGAACAGGGCTAGCTGGGGTATGGCTGGGCACACAGCCTGTTCTCAAAAAACAAAAAGCCAAACCAAATCAGGCCATTCTATCCAGAAGGCTCATTAAAAAAGACTCCTGGAAAATTAACTGACAACAAACAAAATTTCTTCCTGGAACAGACCAGGCCAGGCCAGACCTGAGAATGGGAACCAATCGCCACCGGCCCACTCAGTGCTGCAGGGCTGGACGGCTGCCCAACGACAAGGTCATGATGCCTGTGCCCGCCCCCAGCCCCGGGTCTGAGTCACCTCGTACTCAGGGACCGACACACCGCTCTCCGGGCTGCCAGGAAGAGGTGGCCTGATCCTGAGTAGCTGGGGCCCAGTGCCAGGCTCCCGCCAGCCCTCAGGGTTGCCTCCTCAGGAGGAGGCCACACAGGAAGCAGGAGCTGGACGTGCCCTCGAGTCCTGCCCTGCCCCTCCCTTTCAAGGTTGTCACACTGACCAAGCCCCCAGAGCCCACAGGGCAAAGGGAACCTCTGTCAGCCCCCTCTCACGAGACAGAGCGACTGCTCAGCAAAGGGCAGAGTGTCCAGCCCCATGTGAACCCCAGCAAACCGTGGGCTGGAGGCCAGTGGCCGAGATGGTCGTGTTTCTGGCCTCCCTAGCCACTGCCCCTCTGTGAATGAGGCCGTCGGTGTAACCGACTAAGTCTCAGGCTCCACGGACTATCCGTCAGACAGGGCCGCACCCTGCGCAGCAGTTTAAAGGTCCCAGGGGCTCATTTTCCAAGCACGAACTCATGGATGGAATGTGTGTTATTCCAACATCTTCAGTTGAGGCCCTGACTTCGATGTGATGGTATTTGGAGGTAGGGCATCTAGGAGGTGATTTGGGTGAGATGAGGGTGGGGCCCCCATAACAGGATTAGTTTTCACCAGGAAAACTGGTGGCTCAGATGGTGAAGAATCCACCTGCAGTGTGGGAGACTGGGGTTCGATCCCTGGGTCTGAAAGATCCCCTGGAGAACGGCATGGCAACCCACTCCAGTATTCTTGCCTAGAGAATCCCATGGACAGAGGAGCCTGGTGGGGTACAGTCCATGGGGTCACAAAGAGTCGGACATGACGGACTAACATTTTCACTTTCAAAGAAGAGATGCCAGACAGGAAGTCTCTTTCCTTCTCCAACGGGTGAGGGCAAAGCAAGGAGGCAGCCATTTGGGGGCCAGAAAGAGAGGCCTTACCAGGAGCGCAAACGGCTGGCACCTTTTAGCTGCTGTTGGCCGTGCAGCTCAGCATGTGTGATCTTAGTTCCCTGACCAGGGATGGGGCCTCAGGGCCTCCCCCCGCCTCCCCCAACACACGCATTGGGAGCGTGGAGTCTTAACCACTGGACCCCCAGGAAGTCCCCTTGGCTGACACCTTGATCTTGGCCTCCCTAGCCTCAGAAATAAATGAAAAACACAAAAAACAGATGTCGATTGTGTAAGCTGCCCTGCTGACCATAATTTTTACAACAGCCAAGCTAACCGAAAGGCTTCTCTGGTAGCTTGGCAATAAAGAATCCACCTGCAATGCCGGCGCCACAGGAGATGTGGGAAGATCCCCTGGAGGAGGGCATGGCAACCTGCTCCAGTATTCGTGCCTGGAGAATTCCATGGACAGAGGAGACTGGCAGACTACAGTCCATAGTGTCGTGAAGAGTCGACATGACTGAAGTGGCTTAGCTCGCAAGCTGAAAGGAGCACCCACTTATTACGTCTGCCACCTGCCAAACACAGGTGCTCAACCCCCACCCTCACGATGAACGGCTAGCATGGCCCCGGCTTCTCCCCCAGCATGCACAGTCCCCAGGGGCTGCCCTCTCATCTCCGCCTGACACAGCAGAAGGGCTGTCCTCCCCGGATTCCTCCTGGTCATGTTTGCACTTCTTCCCTCCCCCTCTGAAGATACTGACAGAGGAAACACAGTGTGTGATGGATGCCCTCTGCTCGGGCACAAGGCTTGGGGAAGAGTCTAACTCCAGACTTTTTGGGAAGAAGCACCAGGCCTGATTCATCTTGTTTTTCTCTGGCCTCCAGGCTAAGTCGTATCTAACTCTTTAAAACCCCACAGACCGCAGCATGCCAGGCTTCTCTGCCCTCCACTCTCGCCTGGAGTTTGCTCAGATTCATGTCCATTGAGTCAGTGATGCTATCTAACCATCTCATCTTCTGTCTTCCCTTCTCCTCTTGCCCTCAATCTTTCCCACCATCAAGGTCTTCTCAGATGAGTCCACTCTTTGCATCAGGCAGCTAGAGTACTGAAGCTTCAGCTTTAGCAACTAGGCTTGGCCCTGCATAACGGCTGCTCGAAATAAGTCTGTAGATATGTACCCCAGAGACACACTTGATCCCACGTGGTCTGGTCCACGCCTAAAGTGATTTTCAAATTCTGCTGAATCTGCCTACCCAGTGATTCATCTTCTTTCTTCCCACACCTGAAACTCTACCTTCCTTTGGGAGCCTGCCCAGCCATGCTCAGCTCATGTGGCCAAGGGGGCTGACCCCACCCAAGGTGTCTGGGGAGGGCATGTGATCTAACCTGGGCAATCAGCATTTTCCATCAGCTTAACCAGTTACTGGCTCAGGGGTAGACATGTGACCCAAGGCAGGCCAGTGAGATGCCCTTTCTGCTGGGACTCTTCCATGGACAGGATGAGAACCTTCAGCTGCTGGAGACTGAGCCTGCCACCCTTGTGGAGAGAACCCACCTGAGAAGGAAGCCAACACAGAGGAAGACAGAGAGGGAGTGAGATCCTGGGGACATCACAGAGCACTCAGATCCAGCCGGGCCTGAAGCCCGACTTCTTTGGGATTTTCAACTACTCAAACCAGTAAATTCTCCTTGCATGCTGAACCAGTTTGGATTGGGTTCTGTCAGTTGTAGGGACAGTTCTGGAATAACACAGTTCGAGACGATGGAGGAGATGCAGCACTTTGGCTTTGCTTCCATCCTTAAGCAGCTTCCTTTAATACTTTACATTAGTTCCCCTCACATCCTCCAGGAAGGCCCCCAGGATCCTCTAACCAGTGGTGACCTTTGCCTTCCATGGACTCAGTCTGCTTAGCCAGCGTCTCACCTCAAGATCTGAACTATTTCATCACCTCCAACTGGGCCTCCAGGCTGGGCAGTAGGACCCACCTGGAAATGTGACAAGGGGCACTACAGGCCTGGACCCCACGCTCTGAGTTCAAGCCTAGACCCATTGTGAGAGCTGTGAATCTGGGTATATCACCTGGTCTTTTTCAGCCTCAACGTTCTCATCTACAAAATGGGACCAGCAAGAGAACTGACCTCCTGGTGCTGGGAGGAGTGTGAAATGAACCCTCTGCATATAGCTGAGCAGCAGCAGGAGACACATACGCTGACAAGCAGCCAGGAAGCCATGTCTGGGGGAACGTCCGTCACTCAAAGCTGCACTGGCCCTCCCTGCTGTCACCGCTGTCCCCACTGCCCGCCTCAGACACGTGACCCATGCCCTGTTCATACAATGTGTCCCTTTTCCAGGCTTGCCCATCCCTCCCACCTCTGGTCATCTTGGCAGGTGGCCCACCCAGGACCCCCAGAACCCGGCGTCTGTGGCCCTCACAGCCCGTCCTCCTCACCGCCCAGCCGGCGGTCCCCCGGTCCCCCTGGCCCCTGCTCCTCCTCACTTCTACCAGCTCCATCTCGGCCTCTGTAAATCCAGTGGCAACAGGCTTCTGTGCCTCCTTTTCGGAAACAACATGCCCGGGGTAGGTGCAGCCCTCTGAGGCACGTCCCACCTCTAGCAACCACCCTGGGTGCCCTGTCGGCACTGGGAGATGTCCCCACCCCGCCAGCCCCCAGTCCCCCACCTCTCAAGGCCCCAGCCCTTGGCTCGTCATGTTCGGGACGCTGGCCAAGATGCTCTATGGAGCTGGAGCATCTCAGGCCCTCCTGGGAAGCAGGTTCTGTGGCTCTCTCCCGCCCCAGGAAGCCTTCTGCGACCCTCCAGCCCATCACGGTTCCTCCCTGGCGAGCCCCTTTCAGTTCAGTTCAGTTCAGTCACTCAGTTGTGTCCAACTCTTTGCGACCCCATGAATCACAGCACACCAGGCCTCCCTGTCCACCACCAACTCCCGGAGTCTACTCAAACTCGGACCCGTCGAGTTGGTGATGCCATCCAGCCGAGCCCCTTTACTCCATTCCTTATTCCAGGCTGTGTGGCAGAGGCGTTCAGAGTGTGTGCCCGGAAGCAGTCACAGACTGGGCCACAGCCCGGCCCTGCCCCTCACCCGCTGTGTGTCTGTGGACAAGTGAGTCTCCTCTGTGTCCCAGCCTCTCTGTGTGGAAAAAGTTGCTGATCGGAATATCCAAACTCAACTGAGCACTAAGCATGGTTCATGCGTGTGAAACTGAAAACCACGCCTGTTGTGCATGGGAAGAACTCAAGAAATTCGAGCCTTTCCCATCGTCACCGCCATCACTGTTGTTTGTGTTACTTGCAGTCAGCACATGCAACCTAAGAACAAGCTCGCTTTACAGAAATCCCAAGTGGGTGTAGCTCTCAGCTCACATCTTTAGGAGCTGAACACCCCTGGTCCTGCAGGTGGCCGTGTACTCAGAGCACTGGCTCCAAAATGGGCTTCTCAGTTGCCTCAAGAGGTAAAGAATCCACCTGCTGATGCAGGCGGCTCAGTCCCTGGGTCAGGAAGATCCCCTGGAGGAGGAAACGGCAACCCTCTCTGGTATTCTTGCCGGGAAAATTCCATGGACAGAGGAGCCTGGAGGGCTGCTACAGTCCACGAGGTCACAAAAAACTGGACATGACTGAGTGAGCACACATCAGCTCTCCAGCAGTGACGCTGCCAGTGGGTTTGAGTTCTGTCTGTGGCCTGGAGCTATCTCTCCTCCTCCTGCTTCTGGCTTCTTTCTCCAGGTCCAGCATCAAGGCAGTCATTTACTAAGTGCTCACTGAATATTGATTCAACTCAAAGTTTGGTCAGTTTAGATAAACAGCTACTTTCTGACCCAGCAAGCCCAGTCTCAGGTTCACACACCTAAAATCTGAAAATAGGGACTCAGACAAACACCTGTACACTTATGTTCACACCAGTGTTATCCACAAACAGCCAAAAGGTAAAAACAACCCAAATATCCATCAACCAATGAATGGATCAACAAAGCATGGTTCATCCATCATTGGGATATTATCTGGCTGTGGAAAGAAAAGACAGGCTGCAACCTTAGAAATGTGATGCTATGTGAAAAGGCCATGGGCTGTAGGAGTCCACATATAGAAAAGTGCAGAAGAGGCAAATCCAAAGATAGAGAAGGCACATTGGCAGTAGCCTGAGGCTGAGGGGAGTGGGGGGAGGGACAGTGTGTGCTAAGTGAGCATGTGGATGCCTTTTTGGGGTGATACAATGGGTTCTGGAACTAGATAGAGATAAGGGTTGCACAATATTGTGAATGTACCAAATGCACCGAGATTGTATGTTAAAAATCATTGTTGTTCAGTTGCTAAGTTGTGTCCTACTTTTTGCAACCCCATGAACTGCAGCATGCCAGGCTTCCCATCTCCCAGAGACGGCTCAAACCCATGTCCATCAAGTTGGTGATGCCAACCAACTATCTCATCCCCTGCTGCCCACTTCTCCTCTTATTCTCAATCTTTCCCAGCATCAGGGTCATTTCCAATGAACTAGCTCTTTGACTCATGTGGCTAAAGTATTGGAGCTTCAGCTTCAGAACCCATGCTGGGCACTGGGGGTCCCGGAGCTCACACCTGACCTCATCATGGTGAGTCCCATGGTGGAGAGGTCCCCAGGCAGTGAGACTCTGCCTAGTGGGGGGAGGGGAGTGCCTGGCCTGGCCAAGAATGCTCTGTAACCCTCTCTCAGGCTAACAACAACAGCAACAAGAATAGCAATGATTCCCCTTGTGCAGACTAGGAGTCTTCTTTGCGGATGAGGGCACTGAGGCACAGCGGGGTTGTGTGACTTGCCCAAGGCTACACAGCACACATGCAGAGGAGCTGGATTTGAACCCAGGTGGGCTGACTCTTGGAATTGTGCTTTTAATATCTGCTCTACCATGCTTGTCATGGGCAGCAGCCCCCAGTCTGGTCTCTCCGCCTCCACCTCCTTTCTTCACAAGGCCCTAGCCCAGGGACTCAGAGTCTACGGCTGTCCCTGCTAAAATGCCCAAGGTAGCTTGCTTCCATGACAGAGTGAAGTCTCACTACTCAGCTTGGCTTTCAAGGCCTTCCCTGGTCTTCAGGCCCATCATTCCTGGGCCTACTGACATTTCCCACACATTCCTGCACATTCCTGCCTCTAAGCCTTTATCCAGTCCATGATGGTCATTTATCTCATGGAGCTTTCAGGCCAGGCAGGGATGATGACTGGTGCTGTGAGCAGACGTCCTGGAAACGTTGGGGAGGCTTCCCTGAGGAGGGGCCACTGGGCAGAGAGCTGAGGGGGTGCTGGAGTTACCCTGGTGGAGGAGGAGGAGGTGGAACAGGGGAGACGTCCAGAGAGAACGCGCAGAGCAGTGGTGAGAGAGACAGAGAGAGGCAGGCGGTGCAGGCTGGTGCCGTGGGTGGCAAGGGGTATGGAGCACATCTGGAAGACCAGGCAGAGAGGGCCAGGATCAAGGCTGATCCACCACTTTCCCCACTCATCCGGATAATCTGTTCCTCCCTCTCCACCCTAGCCAGGTTTACAGGCCTCTCTGCACAACCCCACACACACACACTTTGCCCCTCGAGGCAGACATGGCCTCCTTTCATTTCCAAGACCCCCAGCCTTTCCCACAGAGGGCTGAGCTCAGAGGATGCACACTGGGAACTTTGCTGTATGAAATGGAAGGTCCCGGGGAAGGCAGATGTGGAAAACAGACTGGTGGGGGGTTGGTCTCACGCCACCAGGATTTTGCAGCATCAGACAGCAACTGTGGCCTTCTATACCCCATTCCCCGCCCCTTCTCATTTCAGTTCTACTTACTGTGGGCACACAACCCCTCTCATTTCCGAGACTGGCAAACTCCACCAATTAAAAGACCCTACAAGGTATTTAGCACAAGCCTTCCTTCAGTTCATTTGCCAACCTAACCACTTGTATCATGAGACCCCCCACAAAAGGGCACTGCAGACTGAGACAAATCAATGCTAACGAGAGCCTGCAGAGCTCCCTAGGAGGTGGGTGAGTGGAAGGAAGGGAGGGAGGGAGGGCAGGTGGAAAAGACCCAAGAGGACTCCTTGCAGGCAAGTCAAGAGGCCCATCAGAGAAGCCTGAACCAGAAGCTTCCTATGTGGCGATCTCAGCTCACTATGCTTTCTGCAAACCTCACCTCAGTCTACACCAGGGATGGGTGTACTGCATCCTTCATGGGTTGAGAAAGATCATTATAACACTACATTTCAGTGACCCAGAACATCATCCAGACCCAAGCTTGGAATCAGCTGAGATTCAGAATCTCCCTGTGGGGCCCTGGCAGGCTAACTAATCTCTGTTTCATTATCTGCAAAATGGGCATAAAACACCTACTTCCCCAGAGAGTCCATCGTTGAGCATGTGGTTTGGGGTCTCTTTTATACATCAGATACTATGCTGGGCACTGGGCACACAGTATAGACCAGGTCAGCAGACTGCCCAGACGACAGGGAGCAGGTATTCTTAGGAGGAAGACTGCTAGCAGTCAACCACCCAACACGTGAGAAGATTCTGACAGTGAAGGAAGCACACAGAGTAAGCACTAGAGTCAGGGGTAAACAGAGGGAGCCTGGAAGCCCTCCCTGACAAGCCGGCAGTGACAAAGGGAAGGCTGGCTTTGAGCACAGAAACAGCACAGATGCTTAATCACATTGATCCCTTCACCCATCCTCACAGAAGATTTGTCTCCACCCACAGACAAGCACACTCACTGAATCATAAGCTGCTGTGTCCAGAAGGCCAAGGACACACGACACAGAGGTGAGAGGAGAAGGGAATGAGGGAGGGGAAGGGCTGAGCCCTTTCACCAGGCTCCTGATGGGAGGCTGCATCCTCTCAGTTCTTTGGTTCAGCACCCTGGAGAGATCCACCCACCCACCCACCCTCCCCCACGGATAGATTTCAACACCCTGGACAGATCCAAGCCCTGCGGGGATCCAGCACCCTGGACAGGTCTGGCCACACGACCGTTCCTTCTGTAGCTCTCTTCCACTGACCCGTCACACAGAGTCACCCCTACTCAAACTGACACTGCAGACCTTCTTTGGACAAGCCCCAGTCACCTTCAGCTCTGCAATATCTGATCACTCCTCAAATATGCCCTGAATCTTTCTGATCTCCCAACATCTCTCTGGAGCTCCCTCCCCTCTCCTGTTCTGCCCTGAGGAACCCCATTTATTCATCAAAGGGTTGAGCCATCACAACTTCTTTCATGAAGACCTCTTCCTGATATAAATCGGGGCCTTCACCATATCCTCCTTTTGCTCTCCTTCCAGGCCAGGCTGAGTTTCTTGAGGAACTATGTCTGATTTGTTTCTTTTCTCCTGACAGCACATGCCAGCCCAACACCCGATGGGCACCCAATGTGTCCTGCAGAAGTGAATGAATGAAGTTGCAAAAGTGATTTGTACAACTGCCACCAGTTGTTGAGAGCTCACTCTGCCAGAAGCTGCATGCTTCACACACATTTTTATTTAGTTTGAAACTGAGGCCGACAGATGAAGGGATGTGCCCAAGTTCACACAGTGAAGGAGCGACAGGCCCTCAGTTCTACCCCAGATCACACTCACAGAGAGGCACCAGGAAGCTATAGCCAGTGCCCTCTTGGCCGGAAGTGTCCAACTGTATGTGCTTGGCCCATGGTGGGCATGCTCTGTACGGCTACATGCTCAAAAGGACAGCAGTAACAACCGGCTGTCATCATTACAACATGATTTTTCATGGAAGGATAGTTAATTGACAATGTTAATTCCTGCTATGCAGCAAAGTGGTTCAGTTATTTTGGTGGTGGTGTTTAGTCGCTGAGTCATGTCTGACTCTTCTGTGACCCCGTGGACTGTAGCCACCATGCTCCCTGTCCAGGTGAGAATACTGGAGTTGGTTGCCTTTCCCTTCTCCAGGGGATCTGCCTGACCCAGGGATCGAACCGGAGGCTCCTGCATTGGCAGGTGGGTTCATTTCCCATGAGCCACCAGGGAAGCCCAGTTCAGCTATACATACTTACACATACATATGTGTGTGTGTGCGTGTATACACAAATACACATTCTTTTTTATATACTTTCCACGATGGTTTATCACAGCATATGAATATAGTTCTCTAACTATACAGTGCTGTGCTAAGTCACTTCAGTCGTCCCTCTTGGCGACCCCAGGGGCTGTAGCCCACCAGGATCCTCTGTCCATAGGATTTTCCAGGTGAGGATACTGGAGTGGGTTGCCATGCCCTCCTCCAGGGGATCTTCCCAACCCAGGGGTCGAACCCTCGTCTCTCGAGTCTCCTGCACTGGCAGGCGGGTTCTCTGCCACCATCACTACTTGGGAAACCCCGATGGACAGGAGGACCTTGTTCTCTGTCCACCCTATATATAAGAGCTTGTGTCTGCTAACCCCAAACTCCCACTTCATCCCTCCCCATGCCCCCGGCAGCTGTGTCTGTTTCCTGTGTATGACTTATTATCATTGGCTCAGCTCATTGTCACTGGCTTCATCTCCTGAGTCAGGCATCATTAATGATGATGAAGGACAAGATGATGATTGGTGACAAATACTGACAGGATACTATGCCCAGCACTGCTGGCCCTCCACTATCTCCCAGCCAACAAGACGAGCTAACAGCAGCCCGCGCATTTAGAACTTGGGTGGCACACACAGGGGATCCCTGAACAACGTGTGTTTGAACTGTGTGAGTCCACACGCATTCTTTTCAATAGATGCACAATCGGCCTCCATGCCTGCAGGTCCCACTCCGTGGATACAGAATCCTCAGATACAGAGGACTGACCAGGGCAGTGAGCACTGACAGATTTTGCTCTCTGCAGTGGGTGCTGGAATCAACATCCCCCCGCCGCCGCAGACACACCCAGGGACGACTGTAGTTGGTTTACGGTGACGGAGCTCACACAGCCACCCGTTTTGGGGACAGGGACGCCGAGACCCAGGGAACGCGTGCCGACAGGGGACATGCAGAACCACTGATCAGAAATCGCCTGGACTTTATTTACTCTCCTCCTGTAATACTTGATTTTCAAGCTGAGGAAGCTGACCAATTATCACCAGGTTGTAACAATTGTTTATACCGCCAGCTGGGTTGAAAGTAACGATTTGGACAAAAGGGCTCTAGGGTCCGCATGACATTTTCTAACTCTCAGTTCTCAAGCAGCAGTCTGACAAACATTTTATAAGGTACCCAAACGGCCCCTAAGGAAAACACCAGGGCCTCCTTCAGCATCCTCACTTCAATGTAAACCGAGATTATAACACAGTTCCAGGCCATCTTTAGTACAAGTATTTAATACGAGGAAAAGTAATTAGCAAACTCAAGCATCACTTTTCAAGGATGAAGGATATTGCTGCCTGCTTTAATTGCAAGGGGAAACCTATTTAGGGAAATGAACACAAAAACGAGATTGGCCACTTCAGGACGAAGACAACAATCACAAAAACCACGGGAGTCTCCAGTACTTCGTGGAGCTGGGGAGGGGTAGCCCCAGGAAAACAATTAATGCCCAGGAAAGCAAACAGTAACTCCTGGGGCATGAAGGCTAAGACAGTGCTCATCTACATTAGATGGCTTCTTCTAAGGAATAATTTTCTGTTTATGAAATGAATCCCTGTCAACAATTAATACTGTCATTCTAGAAAATCTGAGAAATAGAAGTCTGCCAAATAGAAAATAACCACAAGTGATCTCATCTCCTACGAGTTAACGCTTTCTTTCCTTATTTTTCTATGGTTATTTTGGAGGGAGGTGGTACAATTTAGATGATGTTGTGCAGATAACTTTAAATCTTCCCTCTTCACCTAATATAAGGCAACTGTTTCCTGTTGGTAGGAAGAACTTCT
>SNSB01087608.1:0-12170 GCA_012922965.1 Capreolus pygargus | reverse complement strand
GCTCCCAGAACTGTTATTTACAGCACAAACAACCGCCTCTCTGGGGTTCCTGCTCGCTTCTCTGGCTCCATGTTTGGGAACAAAGCTGCCCTCACCATCATGGGGGTCCAGTCTGGGGATGAGGCTGACTATTACTGTGTCCTGTATACGGTTAGTTACAAGGCCACAGTGATGTAACCTCATGTGGAAGCACTAACAAAACCTGCCCTTGTGCTCAGAGGACTCAGTGCTTCGAGGCGGAAGAGGCAGAGAGAGGGTGGAAATGCTTAGCAGCCCGTGGGGAAGGGGCTCTGGGCTCCCATCTCCTTCCAGCGGTTCATAGCCCTGCACCAGCTCCTGTCTCTCATCTGGGGTGTCCAGTTCCTCGTGGGGACTCCTCCCTGCCCATAATGGTGTGGAGGGGAATCAGGTCCACATTTTATCAACAACACTGAGAGTCAGAGTCCCCAGCACAACCAGCATGACTCTCCTTGCTGACGTTGATGATGACCGTTGATGACCTCTAGGGCTGGCAGATGAAATCTAGCAACTGCACCCCAGCAGGGGTCTCAGCATCACTATACGGGTACTTGGTCTCCCTGTCCCTCCAGGCTGAAGCGGGCAGGGCCGGATGACCCTGGGGGTCAGGTGCCTCTGGGCCTTCAGCCCATCACAGCCTCCAGCCTGAGCCTGGCCAGGAGTCAGGCTGCTCAGCTCTCCAGGGCCCCATCCCAGACCTTGCCAGCCAAGGCGGGGCTGCACTTCTAGGCCAAACCCCAGCCTGAGAATGACCAGGGGGACGAGCCAGGCTCGTCTGTCCCCCGCTGACTCTGCCAAGTGTTGTGCAGGGAATTAGAGATAACACTTTCAGTGACGCAGCCAGGAGCTCAAGGAGCCAATGCGCAGAACGTGGTCCAGGTCCCTGTGAGTGAATCTGCAGCTTTAGAAACGTATGCATGTACCTTCACAGGCTCCAAAACTTAGTAACAAACGGATTTCAGGGTTTCAGCAAGAGGATGTTATTTCCCTGGCTTTTCTTTTCTCTCCCATTAGGAGGAGGTAGTCATAACCTCAGAGGGTCTGACTTCACGTGACCGGTGCCCAGGGTCAGCAGCCTCTACCTCCCTCTTCCTGACGTTGACATGTCCCCGGACCTCGGACCTGAGAGCCCTTCTGTCCCTGCAGGGAGGTCACGCTCACTCACCCTCACATTTCAACTGACCCCTCACAGTTTTGTCCAGGCCCCTATGCTGTGTTCCCTCCCAGGATACGGGGACAGGACTGGTGTCCTCCCAGCGTGGAGCCCCCAGGGCATCAGCACTGGCTTGGGAGGGGAGCAGAAACCAGGGGAGCCTGAGGGACGGTGCCCGTGGCGCCAGCCCCCTGCTGCATCAACAATGCTGAATAGGAGGTGGGGGCGGGTGGTGGGCACTGCGGTAACCCCTCCCCCTGGTGTCCTGAGACCACGGAGCTCACGGGGCTGAGCGACCCCCGCCCGCAGCACAGCTGCCCGGCTCAGCCTGGCTGCCCCTCCCTAAGGGCAGCAGGAAGCAGGGAGTGGTCTCAGGGTCCCCCTGGGTGGAAGGAGCTGCTGACAGGAGTTGCCCCAGGCTCCCAGGTGGGGGTCAGAAGGACAGAGAAGTGGCGTCAGGACCCCCTTTGCTGGGCCAGTGGACAGCGGACACATACCATTGATCCATGGGCTGTTGGTTGGAAGAATACAGGGCAGCCCATCCATCCTCCATTTCCCCACCATGACCATTCCCCGAGCGCATCACCAGGGGCGCCGAGCACCTGCTCAGAACCGGCCGACCCCAGACACACCAGGTGGTCCCCTGCCCCTGCCCCAGGGCCCACTGGACTGAGCTGGGCATGACATCAGGTGCTTCCTCTCAGGGGACAAACTCAGAGCCGGCTCCGGCCTCCCGCTGGGAGTGAAGCTGCACCCGGGGCCCAGGACCCACAACTGAGGGTGAAGGGCTCAGGGCGTCATCAGGCCCCACCCGCTTCCCCAGGAGCAGAGGAGGGGAGGCCCCCTAGCCCACCGCTTGCACCCCTCCGTCTCCCCGCAGCCTCCCCTGCTCCTCCCCTGCTCTTCCCTAAGAGCACCCCTCTGACCATGACTTTCCTCTCCGCTCCTGGGCTCCTGTCCACAGCCGTTCACCAGCGCCCTCCTCCTCCAGACCAACGGCCCTCTATCCGCAGGCGTCGGGGTCCGGTCTTCCTTGACCAGACGCTCACTTCCTTGTCCTGCTTGCAGCCTCTCTAGCCCTCCTACCGGAGAAGCCTCAGGGCTCCAGACGCTCAGGGGTGAGCCCAGGTCATCCCCTCCCGGCCTGGGTCTCACTGCTGCCTTACCGGGGCCTCCTCACCTCCGCTTATCGTCCTATGGGCCCTTCTGAGTGTCCGAGATCAGCAGACCTGACCCGTCACGCACTTTCCGGCAACTCAGCTCTGAGGCTGACCTATGGCTCCCACACCTCAGCCTGCCCTGTTTTCACAAGCTGCTCAGAGATAAACACTGCCCAGTGGAGATGCAATATGTGGCAGAAAGAGCTGGTTCTAGCCCTACCGCAAAGTCCAAAATAGTTAAGAATACAAATATCTTTGTAAAAATACTATTACTGGATAATATGTAAAATTTCCTAGGATGCCTACGCAGTCACTTAAAGGGAACTTTCTAATAAAAAAGAACTTAATGATAGTTTTCCAAAACTGTATCCTAGTGAATGAAAAATTAAAAGAGAACATAGATTTTTCCCTCACTTTAATTCATGCACAGATTTTAAGGAATGACTGTAGATTTTCACTAATCCATTATCACATTCTGGTTCATTTAAAATCTGACACAGCCAGAATGTAATACCTATACCAGTGCAGGGCAAACTACAGTCAACCGCTCTTTTCAAACCGTTCACTTCAAACTCTGCCTTCTCTAACCTTGTACTGGAAGCAGCAACAACATTGGGAGTTATTTTGTGAGCTGGAACCAACAGCTTCCAGTATCGGCCCCCAGATTGCCGACCTAAGATAATGGCAAACGACCATCAGGGGTCCCATATTGATTCTCTGGCTCGAAGTCTGGCAAGTCGGCCTCTCTGACCACTTCAGTGAAGGCTGAGGACAACGCTGATTATTATTGTTTCTCATGAGCTGACAGCTTGAATGTGCACAGTGCCTCAGTCCAGAGTGGAAGGAGACAAAAACCTGCTTCCCCCACAGACAGGTTCTCCCAGAGCAAGGTATTTGCCCCTCCCTTCCTGGGGTCCCTGAGAGCACAGAACCCAGCAGTCTGCATGTCCCCTGACTGCAGCACAGCTGCCCACTCAGTCGGACGCCCCTCCCCAGAGCAGCGGCTCACAAGGGCTGTTCACACACCCCTGGATGAAGGAGCTGCTGATGGCAGTTGCCCCAGGTTCCCAGGTCGGAGTCAGCAGCACAGAGCAGGGGGTCAGTGCCGCCCTTGCTGGGTCAGTGGGCAGTGAACGCACATCCCTAACCTTCCGTCACAGAAGGATCTCCTGTTAAAGGAAAAGGAAATGGAATTCAGAGTTTCTTCAAGTAATTTTGACACAGTCTAGGATCCGGTAAAAATTGTCACTTCAATCGAGAACCAGGAAACTAAATATTGAAGGGAAGTGAGACGGCATAGACATTAACATCTGAGATGCCTCAGATGATGAAATCAGTTAATAGATATTTTTAGGGATAAATCAGCAAATCTATTTGATGAGCAAATACTAACACTCTTGGGTCCAAAGGAAAAGGAGATAAATGAAAAAAAATAAAAGAATCATGAGAAAAGGTAGTCAGAATCATTTGAAAAACAATACATGAAATAATAGATAATTCTCTGTATGTTATCAAAGACATATAACACTTGTTATTTAATTTATTTATTAGTTTATTGACAGAGTATTTGGTGACAGGAAAAAGAGGCAGCCCCTCCTTCCTCATAAGGCCTCCCAGGTGTCACTAGTGGTAAGGAAGCCTCCTGCCAAGGCAAGAGTCATAAGAGATGTGGGTTCTGTCCCTGCGTTGGGAAGATCCTCTGGAGCAAGAAACGGCAACCCACTTCAGTGTTCATGTCTAGAGGATCCCGTGGACAGAGGAGCCTGGTGGGCTACAGTCCATGGGGTCCCAAGAGTCAGACAGGCTTGAGAACCAAGCAACTGAGCAGCATCTCGCTCCCAAACTCACCACCGTGACTGTTCCCCAAATATGCCACCAGGGGGCGCGGAGCACCAGCTCAGAACTGGCAAAGCCTCAACACTCCCACGTGGTCCCCTGACCTGGCCTTGCACCCGGGCTCAGTGGCCTGAGTTGGACGAGACAGCGGGTGCTTCCTCTCAGGGGACAGACTCAGAGCCGCGGCCCCCAGGCCTCCTCCTGGGAGTGATGCTGCCCACGGGGCCGAGCACCCAGAATCGGAGGGTGAAGGGGTCAGGTGGTCATCAGTCCCCATCCTCTTCCCAGAAACGGGGGAGGGGAGGATCCCCCGGAGCCCGCCCCACACACCCCTCCAGCTCTCCTCAGCCTGCCTCTGCTCCTCCTCATCTCTTTGCTAAGAGCCCGCCCTCCCGCTCCCCTCATTCGTGACTTTCCCCAATCCTGAGCCTCTCTCTCTAGAAACCTGCACTGGTGACCTCCACGGTCATGCCCAAGCTCAGTCTGTCAGAAGGTCACGGACATGTTTCCAGATCTTCCTGGACTGGACACTCACTTCCTCCTCCCCTCCTTGAACCTCTCTAACCCTTCCTTCCCCGGAAGCCTCAGGTCTCTGGGTCTATGTGTGACCGCAGTTTGTTTCTTCCGTGCTCCTCCCCAGGTTCCCCTTGTTTCCCAGAGGATCCATGAAGCCCTCTAGTAGCTGATTTATCCCCTGAATTCTCACACTCCTACCTCTGTGCCCTTGAGTGAGGAATCAGGTGGGGAGGAGAAACCCTGGTCCTGAGATGCGGGAAATGATTCCTTGCTGAGGAGTGTCTGTGCTCAGCTGCTGTGGGACTGATTTTATGCACAGTGAGCAGAGAAGCTTTTGGGGCCCTCGGCTGGGAAAGCAGGTGCCCTCCTGGGGCTCTGACCCCGGGGCCATCACTACTGCTCCTACTGGACCATGTCTAAGTCAGGTTTGCTCCCCGTGGTCACGTCTGAGTTTCCTGAGGACAACTGATCTGCCTTGTCATGTCCTATGTCTCATCTCAGACCTGAGACTGACCCGTGGCTCTGATAAGTCAGCCTGCCCTGTTTTCACAGATAGAGCTTCCTGCTAAGTCATGAAAATCCCTCAGTGGAGACACATAAGTGTTAGAGAGGCTGGTTCTGGCCCTGCCTCTCTCAGAGTCCAATATAATTAAGAATGCCAATATCTTTGTGGAAATGTTCTTTTACTTGATAATGAAATTTCGTAAGATACCTGTCATGTGATGTAGTTAGAATTATCATCTTTAATGAGCAGAGACTATAAAGAATCTTGTGTTTTAGAAACAGTACCGTGGCAATGCAAATTAAAACAGAACCAGAGTCGGAATCAACTTAGTGACTGAACAACAACACTTCCTTCAGTTATACTTATGCTCCTATTTAAAGAGACAGCCTTAGATTTGTACAGATCCATTAGCACATTTTGGTTCATTTGAAATCTCAAAGTCACACACCCACAGTGTAACATGCACACGCACTATAGGGTGAGCTATAGTCGGCTGTCCTTTTCCAACCAAACAATTTCTAAACTGTGTTATTTCAAAACCAGTTCTGGGAAAGTTGACTCTAAGAGCTCGGATCACCGGGTCACAGGAGGTGTGTCTGGGCTGGACCCCAGGGGACATTCCCAGGCAGTTCTGAAGAGTTATGCACCCACAGTGTAGCACGGGGTGGGGCTGGTCATTTGCATGAACGGCTCCGGGCAGGGACCTCCCACTCCCAAGCCCGACACACCCCGCCCCTGATCTGGCTACCCCGAGGGACAAGGACCTGACCCGGGGCACAGGGAGGGTCAGAGAGCTGGGGGTGGGGGGTCATTTGCATGAAAGGACCCTCCCCCTCTCAGAATATGAAGAGGGTAAGGAGGGGTGTGGGACGCTCTGCTCAGCTGTGGGGCCACAGAAGGCAGGAAGCCCTGACCATGTCCACCATGGCCTGGTCCCTTCTGCTCCTCACCCTGGTCGCTCTCTGCACAGGTGACTGGATGGGGAGACAGGGGGAGGGCCCTGGGAAGACACACGGGCCCTGCTCCCTGCTCTCGAGTCTGGACCCCAAAGTCACCATCTCTGTCTCTCCCCCTTCCAGGATCCTGGGCCCAGGCAGTGGTGACTCAGCCATCCTCTGTGTCCGGGTCCCCGGGCCAGACGGTCACCATTACCTGCACTGGGACCAGCAACAACATCGGGGGTGGTTATTATGTGGGCTGGGTCCAACAAATCCCAGGATCGGCCCCCAGACTGCTCATCTATGGTACTACCAGTCGAGTCTCAGGGGTCCCGGACCGATTCTCCGGCTCTAGGTCCGGCAACATGGCCACCCTGACCATCAGTTCGCTCCAGGCTGAGGACGAGGCGGATTATTACTGTGCATCTGCTGACGTTAGGAGCTTTGATGGCACATTGCTCCAGGCCAGGGGGGAAGTGAGACAAAAACCTGCTCTGCTCCAGACATGGGCCTCCTGGGGCTGAACCATCCTTTGCCAATGCAGACACTTCTGTTCTTTGATTTAAAACTAGGGTCTGAGCCCCACACCATGAACTTGGTCTGGGAAATCCTTTCAGATCTTCTTCATTCTGCCCCCTCACCAAGGCTTTTCTTGGGCAACCACACATTATATGATTCTCTAAAATTGAGCAGAAGGCCCTCAATGCCAGAGGAAGGTGCCTGGGGGGCAAATTCCAGGATAGTCAGGCCAGAATCAGAGAGACAGCGTCCAGCTGTGTCTGATTCAGGACACAGCAGCTCTTTGGGCATCCGTGGGCTGAGATGATACCCAGGCTGCTGCTCCTGTCTTTCCTGTGACTGCCTCTCAGGCTCCCCCAGAGCTCCAGGCCTGCGGGAACTAGACCAGGACTCATCTCTCACTGGGGGCGCTGGGGCAGCCCAGGGGCTTCCTGCTGAGGCTCTGCTGGACCTTCTGCTGCTGCTGCTCCACCCTGGGTCCAGGTCATCGGGGGCTCTGCCTGTGCATGGAGGCTCCTTCTCTCCCCTCTGTCCTCAGAGTCCCCGCAGTGGCCCATTCCCAGGAGAGGGTCTCAAAGGAAACAGAAAGTCTATGGACCTTACTCTGGGGATGCAGCATCTCTTTGCTCTGAAGCTCAGGGATTGATGTGGGGGGTCTTGCTGCGGTCATCTCTGACCTGTGAGGCCCCCACTCTGCCCCTCACGCCTCTCTCCTGTCCAGGGAGAGAGTCCTGCTCTCAGCCTCCTCTGTGTGCCCACACAGTGAGCAGGGCTCGGGCAGCGTGGACTCAGGCACATGCGGTGACTGCGTCCCCAGCACAGATGGCCACACTCACCATGCTGGAAACATCAGCTATGTTGGCACTGAGGGGGCAGCTTGGCTGTAGCCACACCCTGGTCACGTCCCCAACCTGTGACCCTGAGGACTCTCAAGCTGTCCCCAAGGTCTCAGAGAGGCTCTGGGCTCCAGGTCAGGCTCACAGACCATCTGTGGCTACAGCCCGAAGTGGGGACTGATTGTTCCTGCTCAGCTGGGATGGCAGCCTTGCTGCTCACAGGGGGCTTCAGGCCAGGGGCTGAAGTGAGCCCTAAACCCTGAGGTCGATGGCTCACCCAGCTGGTGGGCCTCACAGAGCACCGTCTCCTGCCTCACGAGACCAGACAGTGCTCCCACAGACAGCGTTGAGTGCAGTGCAGAGGGTCAAACATAGTCATGTCAGTGGCACAGCTGGGATCTGCACAAGGATCGAATGTACATGGTCAATGTCTCTTGAGTGGATCTGAGTCTATAGAAACATTCGCACCTCCACAGGCAACAAAACTTAGTAAAAAAGGGATTTCAGGCTGTATAAGGGGATATTATTGCACCTGACTTTCCTGTTTTATTTGGGAGAGCTGGAGGCACAAGCTCAGAGAGTCCACATCTTCAGCCTTCAGTGACCATTCACCAGGGTCACCAGCAAACACCATCCCCCTTCTTCTGAAGTTGGCATATGTCGGGACCTTTGACCTCAGGACTCTCCAGTCTCTGCAGGGAGATCATGTGACTCCTCCCTCACATCCCAAGTGACCCATCACAGCTTTGTCCAGGCTCCTCGGAACCGACCTGGAGCTCACCACAACCTGCACACAGGATACCACCACGAGTTATTCCTTCTGTTCCCCGTCGCTGACATCTCACACTCATGTACGAGGTCTGCACAGCAGGCAGGGCTGAGATGGGGCACCACAGGTAACAAAGATGCACGCTGGAATATGGTTGGTTTCCATAGAGATGAGAGTCCCAGGGTGAAAGCATCCCTGTGCCCAGGGAGGATCGGGAAAGGCCCCGCAGCCCACTCTCCGGGGGGACTATCGGCAATGCCTGCTGCGCAGTGAGCCCCTCTGCCTGGGGGCAGGGACAGCCCAGGAGCTGGAGGCGGTGGCCGTGGCCAGCAGGGAGCGCAGTGCAGAGGCCCGCAGGGCGCGCTTGACGGGACAGCGGGAAACCACTGAGGGTGCTGGGAAAAACTGTCCTCCCTGAAGGGGAGCTTCATCCCTGTGAGGCCGTGGCCCTGGAGCTCCCGGTCGGTCCCCACGCAGTTCCGATTCGGGTCCCTCCTCCTCGTCCACGTGGGCTCTTGGTCAAAGTTCCGTTAAGGAGGGGCTTCTGGAAGGTGAGAGGTCAGGAGGTGTCTCCAAGGAGGAGGTGGCTCCTCAGAGAGTCTGCGTGGAGGACAAGAAATAGCTGCGGGTAGGGGCCCCGCAGGCTTCCTGTGAGGAGCGAGGTGCCTGTGAAAGTGAGTATCAGCAGCTTACAAATATATCATTTGCTTGTATTTCATGAGCGCTTTGCTATCATTGGTGTGAAATTTAATTTTAAAATGTATTATGAAATACAACTTGTATATTGGAACACATGATATTCAATAACAGCCCCAGTTTCTTAATTTCATATTAGTATTTCTTTGATAACTTCTTGCTAAGAGTATCTGGATCAATATTTAATGAGAGTGCTTTGTAATTTTCCCTCATGCACTTTATTCACCAGGTGTGTCTACAACAGTCTAACTGCTTTCTCAAAGAGCTAGAGGTAATTGATAAGTTTACTTAATATTTTCTCTATTAGTCCTAGAAGGTGCTAATCACTGTTGTACCTTCCTAGGAAAGTATGCATTTTATCCCCCTTCTTTTCAGTATGATCTTAAAACTGTATTTTCCAAATATAACCAGTGGGACAGCCTTGGGGTTCCTGTGCAACTGCCCAGGGAGCACCACTCACTTACGGAGCTGGGCTGGGGGTGGGGCCTGTGCCCCCTGTTGGGGAGGAGGAGGGACAGCAGTGTGGCCTCTCTGGGTGCAGAGTCCCCTGAGCGGGGACCTGTGTGTTCTCAGCATGGCCTTCCTCCAGGGGCGCCTAAAGGGAAGCCCTGCATCCCGCTGAGTCTGGGCTGTGAGCCGAGCTCCATCCAGAAGCAGGGTTCAAGGATGGCCTGGGTGGGCCCTGGGGGGATGCCATTGGCATCTCAGCCACTCCTCTCAGAGGCTGGGGGAGAACAGGAGGCCTGGGACAGCCCAGCCCACTGTGGGGACCAGGGTCCTGTGAGCACCGTGGCCCGGACTCCTCTCCTGCTCGTGCTCCTCTCTCTCTGCACAGGTAGTGACGGGCCCCAGGCCAGGGCTCGGTCCCTGGCCTGCATCAGCCCCCGGGGCGCAGACTCCGGGAACCTTTCCTGCACCTCCTGACCCGTAGCCCCTGTGTCTGTGTCTGCAGGCTCCGACTCCCAGCCTGTGGTGACTCAGCCCGCCTCCCTCTCTGCGTCTCTGGGAGCATCAGAAAGACTCCCCTGCACCCTGAGCAGTGGGGGCATTATTGGTGATTTCTCGGTAACTTGGTTCCAGCAGAAGCCAGGGAGCCCTCCATGGTACCTCCTGAGGGTCAAGTCAGACTCCGATAAGAACCAAGGTTCTGAGTCCAAAGACGCCTCAGCCAGCGCGGGGCTCCTGCTCATCTCTGAGCTGCAGCCTGAGGACGAGGCCGACTAGGACTATGACTGTGCCCTTCCAGGGTGTTCCAGACCAGGGAGGAAGAGACACACACACCTCCTCCACTCACTCCTGCTCGTGGCTCCGAAGAAGTGTAGTGCAGGGGGTGACTTCAGTTTTCAGATGTTAGGCAAGAACCAGATTTTCCTCCAACCAGCAGATTTGATAATATTGTATCTCTTGCTTCAATTCAGCTTTTAGATTGCTAAGATACTCTTACTCAATGCAGGTTTTCCTGGGCAAACATAGCTCGCTCAGAGATAAACACCTTTTGATGGAGATATTGGTTGAGCCGAGAAGAGGTGGTTTCAAGGCCAGTCCCAGCTCAGGGTCAAGGAGTCAATAAGACAGGTTTCTGTGAGTGCTTCACTTGGGATTTTGTGATATAAAAGTCAACATGCAGAAGTGAATTGTATTTTCTGGTTCAGTAATGAATCTCCAGTTTCTAAAAATAAAACACTAACGTGTATGATGCAATCAATAGAAAACACTCTAAGATAAATCTGAGGAAGATCAGAAGTCTGTGCGCTGAGAATGACAAGCATGCAAGAGAAACCACTGACACAATGAGCAGATACCCCAGGCTTTAGTTCCAAACACTGAGTGTCACACAGATTCAGTCCCTGAACAGAGCGCAGCATTGGAACGCAGCTTGCTGCTCTTCAGTCACGAAGTCAGGTCTGACTCTGTGTGACCCCATGCACTGCAGCATGCCGGGCTTCCTGTCCCTCACCATCTCCTGGTGTTTGCCCAAGTTCAAGTCCATTGAGTCGGTGGTGCCATCCAACCATCTCATCCTCCGTCATCCCCTTCTCCTCCTGCCCTCAGTCTTTCCCAGCATCGTGGTCTTTTCCAATGAGTCGGCTGTTCACATAGGTGGCCAAAGTATTGCAGCCTCAGCTTTAGCATTGTCCTTCCATGAGTATTCAGGGTTGATTTTCTTAAAGATTCACTGCTCTGCTCTCCTTGCTGTCCAAGGGACTCTCAAGAGTCTTCTCCAACACCACAGTGTCATTGTGAAGCAGCTATACTCCAATAATCAAAAGATAACAATCATTCCCAAATGGATCACAATTCTCCCTGCAGACACGGTCTTCACCTGCCATGAAGCACAAGGGACGAAGTTCTAGCAAAGAAATAGAAACTATGAGAAAAGACATAGAGGAAAAAACAGCCCTGGAACCATCCTGCTCTAGTCCCAGATAAGCTGATATGTCTGAGAAGGGGAGGTGCAGCAAGAGGTTCTTGAACTCCAGGAGCGCGGGAGTTCTGAGATTGCCCTGCAGTGGGCACCTGGGGTCACCTCTCCACCGAGGGTGCCTTTGTGACCCACAACCTGTTGGTGAGAATCATGACTCGGGTGCTCTAACAGAAGAGGGTGTCAGCGTGATTTCAGGGATCCTGCAATTCAAGGTGGCATTTCCAAGGCTTAAAATGGAACCTACACCTGTAAACTCTGAATAGAGAAAACAAGGACCAGCCCCCACCAAACCCCCCACCAATCACACACACATTCATAGATTTTTGTCCACAGCTGCTTTTGCTGGTCCCAGAAAGTGAAGATGCCCTGAAACATACAGGGTGCTGACAGCCTGGTCTAGTGAGGGGCATGCACGCACCAGGTGGGCGAATGTTTTTCCCAGACCTTCAGTTCCATGTAAGTTTGGCAAATCAATAATAGAAGTTAGAAAATATGTCAAAATATTTTAAAATGAAGAATGAATATGAGAAGTAATTGTGCTGAAAATCAATGAGAATGAATACAAAAATTTTCAAGATCACAATTATTAAAAATACTATAGAATTTTACAATTATATAAGCGAAAATCACTACAGATGGTGCTTGCAGCCATGAAATTAAAAGACGCTTACTCCTTGGAAGGAAATTTATGACCAACCTAGACAGCATGTTGAAAAAACAAAGACATTACTTTGCTACCAAAGGTCCACCTAGTCAAGGCTATGGATTTTCCAGTGGTCATGTATGAATGTGAGAGTTG
>SNSB01087573.1:0-10014 GCA_012922965.1 Capreolus pygargus | reverse complement strand
AAATCATTTTTTAAATCTGAAAATGAATTTTGAGGTCATTCTGTATATTGCCTCTTCACTGACCGCTAACTGAATTGGTCAACCTACTCTGTGACTAAATGATAGTTATACAGTGATGTGTCATCACTTGTGCACATTTGGGGTGTGTTAGAGGAGGAGGGTTTATCTGCTTTAACATTATAGGAAAAGATAATTTATTTTCAAAATCCAATGAAATCAAAAAATTATCAGCACTAAACTATCTTGGTAGAAATGGTAATACATTATCACTGCCCTCTGTTAAGAATCAACCAAACAATCCACAACAGATTAGCTTGATAATGATGAATCTAAATGATTATTAATTTGTAATTAAAAAGTAAGAGTAGCAGCAATAGAAAACTGGACCCAAATTAAGACCAATTAATGATTCATTGATAACAAAGTACCATTTCCAAAAATTGCTGAAATTGCAGTTAAACAAATATATAGAGGAGGAATTTTGCAGCACTGTCAAGAATGAAGTGACAGTCAGATATTTTAGTAGAATACTGAATTAGAGTCTGCAGTAAACTCTAACATAACTATCTTTAGTTTATAATTTTAATAGCCCTTTCTAAATCACTCACATTCTCACTAGTTTTCAGTCATGAGAATATAAAAGCCTGTGGATTTCTGATCTTTTATTCATTAGAACTCTGCAAAAATTACAATATGGAGTGGCTACCAATTCACCAATGGACCTCAGACCATGTCTGCAAGGTCTCAAACACTGGGGACTTCTCATTTTTATCCTAAAATTTTTATTGATCCTTCTAACTGTAACATATTATATACCCATGTGAAATTTTGGAAAATGGAAGGAGAATATAAATAAGAAAAAATAAAACACAAAGAAAAATAGTAGTTTATTTCTTTTTCTTCTTTTTTTCATGCATAGATACCAAATACAAGTCATCACATATATGTTCTTTGTCATCCTGGTCTATTCACTTCATATCAAGAATTCTCCCCCAGCTTCAAAAAATTCATCCTAGGCATTATGTTTAATGTCCCTGTGAGAGTCGTACTCAGAAGTAACACTTAGATAGAATTTGCTACGTGCCAGGCACTATTCTAGTTTCCCTGGTGACTCAGACAGTAAGGAGTCTGCCCTCAATGCAGAAGATCCAGGTTCAATTCCTGGGTCAGGAAGACCCCTGGAGAAGGGAATGGCAACCCACTCCAGTATTCTTGCTTGGAGAATTCCATGGACAGAGGAGCCTGGTGGGCTATGGTCCATGGGGTCCTAAGAGTTGACTGAGTGACTAACACACACACAGAGGCACTATTCGAAGCTCTTTACATATACTAACTAACTTTCTACTCCCAAGCACTCAGTGAGGTAGGAACTTTTGTTATCTTCAGATCACATATGAAGGAACTGAAGACCAAAGAAGTCAAGTGCTTTGCCCAGGTCATGAGGCTGAGAAGTGGCAGAGCCACAGTTGAGGTCCAGATTCTAGGGCCTTAATCCCCAAACTATATTAATTCATTTATATGGATATAGCATGTCTCATTTAATCCCTATTGATGGGCATTTAAGTCATTTCTAGTTTTTCTCTTATAAATGAAAATTTGTTTGACCCTCTCTCTACCCGTTTGGGATACAGTGTCTGCATTAGCCACTGTAACAGGCAGAGTGTTCACTGGCTAAGTTGTTCTTGGACCTCCACGGTCTGGATACTTTACTAGCTCTGCAGTGCCAGAGGGAGACAATTTGTCCCTCCCCTCCCAGGATTCAAGAGGTTTCTTATGGGAGGCTCAGCAGGGCTAACATCCACCCATCAAACACAGTAAGACCTCGTGGGAAGTGTGGGCCCTGACTAATTGGTTCTGTCTGCCAAGTGTAGGATGCTGGCTGGCCAGATGGCAGCCATGGCTGCCTGGTACAGAGACACTCATTACCACCTTGACTAAGTGGTAAGTGGAATCCTGCCACAGTGAAAGAAGTAAACCAATCAGAGCTCCTTCTAGATTCTTATGCTTCACATATAGATGAAAATAAGCTTTCCTGTCTGGGATGTAGCAGGCAATCTGGACTGGCTGAATTTGCTCTAAACAAAAGTAAACATGGGTTAAGGACAGGCAAGTGTGAAACTCTGTTCTAAATTACAGGTAAACTCAAAGATAACATTAGGAGGAGGTAAGTAAAGCTGAAAATTTTAAGAGAAGCAATAGTTTCATGAATGCAAGAACAGTAAGATATCTTAGAAATCAGCAAATACAAACTCTCATTTCACCAATGAATAATAAGAGGCCCAGAGAGCTTAAATGATGTTTCAAGATCTCACAGACAGAGCCTGGCTCTTCTCACTGCCAGCCCTAGGATCTTTTGTCTCTTAAAGTCTCTCCTTATACATTTTTAAAAATACATATATGCTGTTTACACTGTTTCTCAGAAGTATCAGCTCTGCTTTCTCTCAGAAAATAAAAAGAATCTGTGACTAGCAGCAAACTCAGTAGCACAGTTTCAAAAATAAAATTAAAGTGTGCTTTTTGCATCTGGCAGCATGAGAATGAAAGTGTTAGTGCTTTAATTTTAATAATTATCACAGTTGATTGGTAGTATGTTCTTTCCAAAGCCATTTTGCTTGCTTTATCTTGCTTTTCCTCCACAACTGCCTATTCTAGAACTCGGCCACTCCTGCTCACTCAGCCCACTCTTGAGAGCTTTTTTATTTTACTTTAAAATGTTTAATGACTATAAACCCTTCAGGTTCCTATTTATACTGATAGGTTATTCAATATAAACTATTAAATGAGTATGGACACTCAGTTTTCAGTGAATCCCTCTCATAATGTCTCCTTTCAATGACCTGATATTAAATATGGCCATGTAGTTCAATTTGTACCCTGGATTTCCTTTTAATCAGGTATGGTGAGGTGACAGATAAAGAGACAACTGACTTTGAAAAAATTTATTACTTACATTTCCCAGGGAAAGGGGGTATGCCACACTGCTCAAGGCCACATGTGGAAGCACCAATGTTAATCAGGAGGCAGAAGAGTAAGGGAAAAGCACAAGCCACAGCCTTTATTGGGGTTTCCATGGGAAAGGTAATGAGGGCAGGGTAAACAGACTAGAACTGGTTGGTTTGAACAACTCCAGTAAGTGGGCTTTGGGTAGAGGGGCTATCCCCAGTCTGATATGTGGACTTAGGTTCATTTGGGACAGGGAAGATATTGAGTTGGTATGTGAATTAGATAAGGGAGGTGGTTAGAGATATGGATTTAGGGTTGATTGGTTTACATATGAAAGATGTGTTTGCAGGCTTACTTTTTCTTTGTCACAGACACCTTTTATCATACATGAATGCAAACACGTCTAACTGTGCATTTATTTATCAAACTTGTGTTAACTGCATTATGCTGAAACTAATGTTGAGGTAAGCTTTCTTCTTTGGGGATTAAATGACTCAATGACCATGGGGGTTGAAGTCTTTTGGAATGGGAACATGTTTTAAGAATTAGTTGGCTCACTCATATTTTCCTTGTTTTTTTTTTTTTTTTCTCTTTCTCTTCCCCCATCCCTTCTGATCCTTACTACCATTTATCTTTGCTTCTTTAAGGTTTCCAACCAGGCAAATATCTACTGCATCTCTCAACCAACCAGAGACCAGTCCCTGTCCTATATCCATGGCCTCCCCAGGAGAAACTTTAGAGACTGGTCCTTAGAACAGATGGCAAGGAGCAGCTCTGACCAATCCAAGGTGTGTATCATAGGAGCTGTTGAGCTGGTTTCTATTGCAGATAGGGATATTATTTGTCAACTGTATATTTTGATGTGGAACAGATAATAAGATGGTCTAAGATAGACTGGTGGATACCACAACCAATATGTCTCATCAGCTTTCCAGGAAACTTCCCTGGGAGCCCACAGGCAAACCTCAAATGTCCCGCCTGACCATCACATCTTCCTTCCCTCTTCCTCCTCCCAGATCCCAGTCTTTAAGATTTATCATTCTAAATTCTAATATAATTTTTTAAAATGTATTTTGTAAAAGACAAATGATATACCTTAAGGAGGCTTCTATCAGAGTATGTACTCTGAAATGATTTGCTTCTTCTCTTCGCCTAAAGGAAAAGATCTTGAGATATTATAAACTAATGAATACATCCAGATTGAATACTTATTTTCAAGTATAAGTTCCTGTTCGGGACAAGGCCTGAATGTGAAGGATCTGATACCAACTCAAGTACTCTTCTGCTTCTTTGCATTGGTCTTCCCTGTTAATTTGTTGTTGTTGTCATTGTTTATTGTTGTTTCAGGATATTGGCCAGAGACCAAGTGGAACAACAAAAGAAGACACTTTTCTTCTTGCCCTGGTCAGAAGAGAACTCAAGTCTCTTCCTTTGAGTTCTGGCTTATTAGACAAACTTCAGAAAGAGCTGAAGATACTGGATCCTGTCTTTTCAGGATTTCTTCTTCAATCTCAGCTGAGCCACCTCTTCTTAAGGCTTGAAGTCCCTCTGCAGTTGCCAACAGTCGAGATCCTTTGCCAGAGATTTTCTAGGGGGAGCTCTCCTGAAATGGTAGGACCATCTTGCTATTTTAAGCATGAGTTCCCTTTTGTTTATTTGACTTGTACCCACCAGAGTAATAGAATCAAAAGATAAGTTTCTTTCTTGAAAATAACCTTTACCATTGACCCCTAAGATACAAAGCCTATTTATAGTCATATGTGGAAATCTCTAGTCAGATTAGACCCAAATAGAAGATAGATTTAGGTCTTTTGTTGTTGTTGCTCAGTTGCCCAGTCATGTCCGACTCTTTATGACCCCATGGACTGTAGCACGCCAGGCCTCCCTGTCCCCCACTATCTCCCAGAGTTCATGCTCTTTGCATCAGTAATGCCATCCAGCCATCTCATCCTCTGATGCCCTCTTCTCCTTCTGCCCTCAGTCTTGCCCAGTATCAGGGACTTTTCCAGTGAGTCATCTGTTCACATCAGATGACCAAGATACTGGAGCTTTAGCTTCAACATCAGTCCTTCCAGTGAAAATTCAGGGTTGAACTCCCTTAAGATTGACTTGTTTGATCTCCTTGCTGTCCAAAGGACTTTCAGGAGTCTTCAACACCACAGTTCGAAGGCATCAATTCTTTGGAGTCTTCAACACCACAGTTCGAAGGCATCAATTCTTTGGCATTCTGCCTTCTTTATGGTCCAGCTGTCACAACCATACATGACCACTGGGAAGACCATAGCCTTGAGTATATGGACCTTTGTCAACAAATAGTGTCTCTGCTTTTCAACACACTGTCTAGGTTTGTCATTGCTTTCCTGCCAGAAGGCAATCATCTTCTGATTTCCTGGCTTCAGTCACTGTCTGCAGTGATTTGGGAGCCCAAGAAGAGAAAATCTGTCATGACTTCCACTTTTTCCCCTTCTATTTGCCATGCAGTAGTGGGACCGGATGCCATGATCTTAGCTTGTTTTTTTTTTTTTTTTCCTAATATTTGTTCTTAAGCCAGCTCTTCCCTCATCAAGAGGCTCTTTAGTTCCTCTTCGCTTTCTGCCATAAGAGTGGTATCATCTGCATATCTGAGATTGTTGATGTTTCTCCTGCTTATCTTGATTCCATCTTGTAACTCATCCAGTCCGGTATTTCTCATGATGTGCTCAGAATATAGGTTAAACAAACAGGGTTACAGCAGACAGCCCTGTCATACTCCTTTCTTGATCTTGAACCAGTCAGTTGTTCCATACAGACTTCTAACTTCTTGACCCACATACAGGTTTCTCAGGAGACAGGTAAGATGGTCTAGTATTCCCATCTGTCAAGGAGCTTTCCACAGTTTGTCATGATCCAAAGAGTCAAAGGCTTTGGCATAGTCAATGAAACAGAGAAAGATGGTTTTTCTGAAATTCCCTTGCTTTCATTATAATCCAGTGAATTTTGGCAATTTGATCTCTAGTTCCTCTTCTTTTTCTAAATCCAGCTTGGACATCTGGAAGTTCTTGGTTCACATAATGCTGAAGCCTAGCATGCAAGACCATACCACCATGCACCACCATGGGATTTAGCCCTGCTTAATTTCTCTTTAAAAGGTTTCCTGTCCCAACTTTCTTTGCCTGCTCTTAACACCACTGGAATAGTTATAGATTCAAGATAACAGGTATGTTTACAAGGGGATCAGTCTATAGGCTCTGAGCTTAGAATGGAGAACTTGATAAAGATGTATCATGACAGTTCCTAGAGATTCAGAGATGGGAGGCATCTTTGAAATATAGTTCATCACCATCATTTTACTAATTAGGAAACTGAAACCCAGAGGATCAAGAAACTTGCTCAGGAAACTGAGAGAATTAATGGCAGACCCAGGACAGAGATAAAGGTCCCCCAAAGATAAGGCCAGGGTTCTTTTTCTGAGCATTGCACCTCCTAAGTTCATACTATAAGGGAATACATAGCATAGTCCAAGTGTAACAGAATTCTGGGAGTGAGAAAACAATATCCTAAAATAGGAAGAAGCAATAGCAATGGAAAATCATAAATGAGCATTTGTTGATGAAACATTAGGCCAAAACTAACCTCATAGGGCTAATGTGAAGATTTAGTAATATAATAAATGCAAATTACCTGGCCTCATGTTTAACATTTAGTAGGTTCTATCTCCTGTCCACTCCTAACCTGCAAAAATAGAATTGGTTGTATATTTATGAAAAGTATTTAGCAATACAATGTCAACCTATTAGTGTTGCCTTTATGAATCTTCAGTTCAAGTCAATTTTCCAGCCTGAGTCCTAGTTTCTATCAGGACCTTATCTGGCTTCCTTTCCCCACTGCTACCCACCTCCACAACCCTGGAGTTGTCTGCCCATCAGAGTCCCTAGAATAATCATCCAGTCAAGCAATGGAAATGGATGACATTCTTTTAGTCTTTCCCTATGTAAAAAAAAAAAAGAAGAAGAAGAAGAAGAAGAAATAGGTAAATAAAGCCTTGTCCCCAAGTAATCTGACTTTATCTTTTGAATATATCTAAATATAAGTATATAATATGAACAAAGCTAGTGGAGGTGATAAAATTCCAGTTGAGCTATTTCAAATCCTAAAAGATGATGCTGTGAAAGCACTGCACTCAATCTGTCAGCAAATTTGGAAATTTCAGTAGTAGCCACAGGACTGGAAAAGGTCAGTGTTCATTCCAATCTCAAAGAAGGGCAATGCCAAAGAATGCTCAAATTACTGCACAATTGCACTCATCTCACAAGCTAGCAAAGTAATGCTCAAAATTCTCCAAGCCAGGCTTCAGCAATACGTGAACCATGAACTACCAGATGTTTAAGCTGGTTTTAGAAAAGGCAGAGGAACCAGAGATCAAATAGCCAACATCTGCTGGATCATCGAAAAAGCAAGAGTTCCAGAAAAACATCTATTTCTACTTTATTGACTCTGCCAAAGCCTTTGACTGTGTGGATTACAATAAACTGTGGAAAATTCTGAAGGAGATGGAAATACCAGGCCACCTGACCTGCCCCTTGAGAAACCTGTATGCAGATCAGGAAGCAACAGTTAGAACTGGACATGGGACAACAGACTGGTTCCAAGTAGGAAAAGGAGTAAATCAAAGGTGTATATTGTCACCCTGCTTATTTAACTTCTCTGCAGAGTGCATCATGAAAAATGCTGGGCTGGAGGAAGCACAGTCTGGAATCAAGATTGCTGTGAGAAATAACAATAACCTCAGATATGCAGATGACACCACCTTTATGGCAGAAAGTGAAGAAGAACTAAAGAGCCTCTTGATGAAATTGAAAGAGGAGAGTGAAAAAGTTGGCCTAAAACTCAACATTCAGAAAACTAAGATCATGGCATCTGGTCCCATCACTTCATGGCAAATAGATGGGGAAACAGTGGAAACAGTGGCTGACTTTATTTTTCTGGGCTCCAAAATTACTGCAGATCGTGATTGCAGCCATGAAATTAAAAGATGCTTACTCCTTGGAAGGAATGTTATGACCAACCTAGACAGCATATTAAAAAGCAGAGACATTATTTTGCCAACAAAGGTCCATCTAGTCAAGGCTATGGTTTTTCCAGTAGTCATGTACGTATGTGAGAGTTGGACTATAAAGAAAGCTGGGTGCCAAAGAATTGATGCTTTTGAACTGTGGTGTTGGAGAAGACTCTTGAGAGTCCCTTGCACTGCCAGGAGATCCAACCAGTCCATCCTAAAGGAGATCAGTCCTGGGCGTTCATTGGAAGGACTGATGTTGAAGCTGAAGCTCCAGTACTTTGGACACCTGATGCAAAGAGCTGACTCATTTGAAAAGACCCTGATGCTGAGAAAGATTGAGGGCAGGAGGAGAAGGGGATGACAGAGGATGAGGTGGTTCGATGGCATCACTGACTCAATGGACATGGATTTGGGTAGACTCCGGCAGTTGGTGATGGATAGGGAGGCCTGGTGTGCTGCAGTTCATGGGGTTGCAAAGAGTTGGACATGACTGAGCGACTGAACTGAACTGAATATATATGATCAATATATGAGACTTGTGAGAGAGAGAGAGAGACGGTAGAGGCTAGGTCATGCTGTTGTAATAAAGAGCCCCAAAGTCTCAGTGACTTAAAAGAATGAAAGCTTATTTTTCATAATGAGTCCTGCCTAGGCTCTTCTCAGTACCATCATCATCTTAGCTCCAAATCCAGGCTGGTGAAGCATACACTCTGGAGTATTACTGGATATGATGGCAGAGGGGATGAAAAGATATCTGGGCAGGTTTCATGTCAGCAGTTTAATCGTCAGCCCAGAAGTAGTGCATGTCACTTCTGCTCTCAGCCCACTGGCTCAACTGACCATCACCCTACTCAACCATAAAACAACCAGGAAGTATCATTTTACCATATGTCCAGAAGGGAAAATAAAAAGAATTGTTGGTCAAAAATAAAGCACTAGTAATCACTACAATATATTTTAAAATCTGTTTTAAAAATTTTCAATGCTAAAAATTTTCCAAATACATTTTATCTCAGCAGGTATCTTCTTTCCTCTAAGTGTAAATTAAATGAGGATGTTCTCTTTGATATTTAAATTTCAGGTGAATTATGAAAAGCTACTCTGGTTTTTAAAAGTTGCAGCTTCAGAAGATACACAGCAAAACAGAGGAATTGAGGACAGCAATGTAAAAGAAACTCAGAGTAGTAGCCATCAAAGGTACTTTTCTCCCTATCTATAGTCATGGTGTGTATAGACTTCCAGAGCTGGCAGGGATCTTGGAAGTAATACACTTCAAGACTTCACTCCGTGCAGAATCACTTCGCTCTTTACCAACTTTGCCTTTTGCTTAAAGTTTTCTTTCCCCTCCCTTGCAGGTATGCATACAAAGTTATTTGCAACAATGCGTTTTTATGAGATTGCCATGTGAAAATGAAAAACCTTGTTATGAAATAATAAATGAGTGTGTACCAGGCAGAGTTCATGTCCACATGGTGTGATTCCAGAAATATGTTCAGACAGTGAACTCCTGGGTTATAGGCACTAGCAGAAAAAGGCTTGAGGTACAGAAATCAGTAATTCCTTCATGTAATCTCAAAGGGAAGAAATAATCCAACATAAATATAGGATGTGAGGAATAGTATTAGAGATGAGACACAGTAAAGCACGATAGTCTGTGCTCTCCACCAAAAATGGCAAAATGCAGTGGTTAGAAGCATAACTTCTACTGACTGAGACCTAGACTCAGTTCCTGTTTCTGCCCATTTAGTGACTCTGTAAACTTGAGCTGGTCACTTACACTGTCTGTGCTTCCATTCTCCAGCTGTTAAATGGAAACAGTGATAGATTTCCTTTCACCTTATAGATTTGTAAGAGGAACTGAGTTAGTCAATGCATAGTTCTTAAAAGTGGTACCTGATAGGGTTTGTTACTATTTTGAAACTATCCCTTGGAGGTTCAGATAGTAAAGAACCTGCTTACAATGCTGGGGACCTAGGTTAGATCTCTGGGTCAGGAAGATCCCCTGGAGAAGGGAATGGCTACCCACTCCAGTA
>SNSB01087113.1:42726-54959 GCA_012922965.1 Capreolus pygargus | reverse complement strand
TTTAGAAAATTTTAAAATGTGATATCCATTCTCTAATAGTTGTAGTAATATAAAGTTATACATTTCATCAGGGGTCAGTTGGGTAGTTTCTGGATTTTGAGGAATTTTTAAATTGCACTTAAGTTATTGAATTTATATACTGTACATAGATTTGTTCTTAGTGTTTCCTTTTTATCCTTCCAACATCTTTAGTTTAGGGCTTATAGAATTGTAGTGATAGTATTTCATTTCTGATATTAGTCATTGTCTTCTCTTTTTTTCATTTTGTTTATCTGGCTAGAGTTTTATCAATTTTGTTGATCTTTTCAATGAACCAGTTTTTTTCCCATGATTTTTTTTCTTTATTTTTTGATTTCACTTTTTCTTCTCTTCTGTTTTTGGTTTGTTGGTTTGCACATTGCTCTGGGTATAGTTTTCTCTTCTTTTTCTAAGTTAACTTCGAAGCATAGATTATTGATTGAGGTCTTTCTTCTGTCTTAATCTAAACATTATATGCTATAGTTTTCCCTCTTAACACTGATTTAGATGCATCCCATATATTCCAATATGTTGCCCTTTCATTTTCATTCATTCCGGTGCAGTTCCTATTTCCTTGAGAATCTCTCTTTTACCTGTGGATGGTTGTTTAATTTCCAAGTGTTCTGAGATTTTTCTTCTCCTTCCATATTGTTTCACTTCTAGTTTGATTCTTTTCTTGTCAGAGAACATATTCTGCATCATTTTTTTTTTAAGTTTGTTTTGAGGATATAGGATTCTATCTTGTTGAACGTTTCCCATGTGCTTGAAATAAATGTGCATTTTGCTGTGGTTGATGCAGTGATATTTAGATCCACAGTATTTGTGAATCATGTAGGGCCCAGCCTGCCCCTAGGGCAAAGGTTCAGTTCTCCATGCTTTTGATATTTTGTCTCTGGTGAGATTCCTGCATGCACAGCTCAGGTTGAACTCAGGAGTTCCTACAACTTGCTGGGATCCCTTGCTCATATTTGCTCTTCCCCACTATCTACCCCCACTCTTTGGCTACCAGGAGACTCTCCTTCTGGTCCTCTCACACAGACTGTGGGGTATTTAGTTTCCTTTGTTGTGTACTTCCCTTGAATGGATCCACCTAGATGACCAAGTAGTTAGATAATACAATAATAGCACAACAGTGTGGGATCCTAGTTCCCTAACCAAGGATCAAACCCATGCTTCCTGCATTGGAACTGCAGAGTCTTAGCCACTGAATATCCAGGGAAGTCCCTGTTTGTCCTTTTTAGATTCCACATGTAAATGATGACAAACTGTACTTACCTTTTTCTGTCTCAATTATTTTACTTAGCATAATGCCTTCAAGCTTCTTCCAAGTTGTTGCAAACGGCAGGATTTTCTTACATGGCTCTATCCTGAATGTGTTGCATCTTCTTTATCCATTCATCCACTGATGGACGCTTAGGTTGTATCCATATTTTGCCTATTCTGAACACTGCTGTGATAAATGTAGGAGTGCAGATATCTTTTTGATATCCTATTTTCATTTCCTTTTGAATATACACAGAAGTGCAATTGCTGGATCATATGGTAGCTTCCTTGATTGTGTTCTTTGATGCACAGACTTTTTTGTTTTTTGATGAGGTCCAATTTATCTATGTTTTTCCTATTTTTGCCTGTGTTATTGGTGTCATACCTGTGAAATCATTACCATCTAAAATATTTCTACATATATAAGTGAACACAGGTTAAGAAGTACACATATAATTCTTTGCCCGGTCAACCAGCCGGTGCCCAGAAGCAAAGACTCTTCAATACCAATGAGCACACTTAGGGCACAGATCTAGTTTTGTCAATACTATTCGACAATAGAAGGAACAAGGGTTCCATGGAAAAAATGATGATTCTAGAATTGGGACAGGAAATATGGAAAATGATCCTGGAGCAACTTGTACGGTGTGAAAATAAAAAAGAGAAAAAGAAGTGCTCAAAAAACTTTCAAAAGAGGAAGCAACATTTCCAGGGATTTGACAAAGGTATACACAAAGGGAGTGACAGTAAGAGTTCCCAATGGCCAATCTGAGAACAATTTGAAAATAAAGATATATAAAGTTATATTGGATTTTAACCCAACGTGTAATAAAGATATCATGATTTCATACTGAGAAACAGAAATAATTTCTTAATTACACAAACAAGGATAGTCAACTGTTCCACAAAGAAAAATTCCAGTTTATGCAGACATTCCCACTTGTAGAAAGGGTAGCATAACTCCCCACCCCTGAGACATGGACTGCACATCGTGACTTTATTCCAAAGAGGACAGGATAGAAAGGGGGCGTAAAACAATCACTTCAACTCATAGACACATGACAAACACTGCCTCAGCCACATGACCAATGAGAGCATCATCAGTGATCAATTGTGCTAATAGTATATACACTTGATACAATGTGATGAGAATAGGATATTACCTCTGTAAAATTCCAAAATTCCTTCCCCAAACTTGTAATCCCAGGCTAGTAACAAGTAAAATATAAGACAAATACCAGTCAAGGGACATGGTAAAAAAAACATCTACCGAGTACTCCTCAAAACTGTCAAGACCATCCAAAACAAAGAAATGTTAAAGTAAAAAGGAACCCAAGGAGACATTAGAAGTAAATGTTAGGGTATTTTCCTTGCCAGGATCTGGGAATGGGTAAAACCTATAGAAATCTGAGTAAAGTATGGGCTTTAGTTGATAATAAATAATGCATCAATACTTCCTCATTAATTGTAATAAATATATGATATTACTGTAAGATATTAGGAATAGGGGAGACTGGGTGAGGGGCATAGGAGATTTCTGCTATCCTCACAATTTGTTTTTTCAAATCATAAAGGGATACAAGGGTTAAAAGAGTTACAAAGGAAAAGGTGAATATAAGGTATATTTTCAAAATAAAAAAGGCAAGGAAATTTTGGGAACAACATGCTGAGTATGTCAGAAAAGGAAATAGAAAGGAAACTAAACCCAACCACATGGAACCTGTAAGTGTGAAACACTTGCTGAATTAGCTTCAACTTTTCCTCTCCCTTAACCTCCAATCCCATATAATATACTAAAATTGGGCCTCTTCCAGAAACATCTCTGGGTCCACTTTTTTCTCAAGTCCCAAAAACACTGCTCTAATCCAACCTTATAGATGTTTTGCCTGGATATGGCAAAAGCCACCAATCAAGGTCAGGTGTCGACCTGGAACCCCATACTTGTTCAAAAACCACGTTAAGATGTCTGCCAGTGTTATTTGCCACAGAAGTCCGTCAAGATCCAGGCAGGGGTCAATGTCTTGCCAAAGATACAAGGGTCCAGAGCAAACCTTTAGTTGTGCGTCCATGTGAGTGCTCAGTTGATCAGTCGTGTCTCACTCTTTGCGACATCATGGACTGTGGCATACACACCCCCACACCGTCTCCTCTGTCCATGGGATTTCCCAGGCAAAAATAGTGGAGTGGGATGCGTTTTCCTCCTCTAGAGTACCTTCCTACCCAGGGATCGAGCTTGCATCTCCCACATTGCAGGCAGATTCTTTAACACTGAGCCTCCAGGGAAGCTATGAGGAAACACAGGGACTTCTCAGAGGAGCAGAACACTCACTGAGAATCCTTAACCCAAGGCAGGTGCTTGTCCAATCTGTGATCCCCTGGGCAAGATCAGCTGGGGAACAGGGTGGTGTGTGTCCACACAGAGGCTGCTGCAGAAGATGCTGGATCCTGCAAATGACCTCCAGATAAGTCGCTGGGTGTGAGGGGCAGTTTGGGCTTCCTCGTAGTCAAAGGCCTGAGGTTCTTATGTACCCAAAGCAAGAACCCAACCAAACCTAACAGTCATATCCCATAAGGCGCGAGAGGAGTACCTGCCATGAGAGCTGCCACATATACATCATGGAGTGCCCCCTGGGGCTGTGGTCCCAGCCTTGGCCACAGAGCCCAGACATCCTCGTGGAGGCTGGGACAGCATGTCACCTGCAGCGGCACCTGATCCCCTGTCCCTCTCCCGGCCAAACCCAGGAAGGTCTGATGGGATCTCCAGGGCTTGCTGCATCCATGTCTCTGGGGTTGTTGACCCTCTATGCAGCCTGCACCTGTGGGCCCCAGATTCCTCACCTACTTGGCTCCTTTCTGAATCCTCATTGGAGTCTGGGGCCTCTGGCGCCTGGGAGAGCATCCTCCCAGGCATCTGCAAGAGCTTGTCCTCTGCTCAAACAGCACGACTGGGGACACCAAAGTCCTAGCTAGCTCTGCCGGTGGCTGACCAGACACCCCTCTGCCTCTAACACTCAGGCTCAAAAGCCAGGACCTCAGTCACATTCACAAGGCCCTGAGTTTCCTCCCACACACTCCACAGGGATTCCACAGGGAATGAATGGTCTGATACACCTCAGGATCTTAGAGATGTGCCCTGCAATTCCATAGAAATGACTACTACTGACCCCCCACGAGGGGACGTGCCCAGGGGCTGCATCAAGACCTGCTGGCTCCACCTGAGGCACCGTGGAAGGGGATGCTGCTCTGGGATTTCCAAATAAAGTTACACACATGAGGTCATCAGCACCAGGGCCTAAACCACTCTCAGTGGGGGGTTGGGGGGGGGACAGGCAGGACAAAACCCAAGTCCAGGTTATGGGGTAGGGGGGGCGCGATGGGCAGCAGGGGTGGGGGGCATCGGGGCTGGGCCCCATGAGGAGGATGCCCCCAACCCCAGCAGGGGCCTTTGGCAGCTGGTTGCTGCCCTCCTGATAGAGACTGAGAACAGCCCAGAGGGTGATGACAGTTCAGTTCCTGGGGGGCGGCAGCAGGATGTGGTTCTTTGGTGGAGGTGGGTGAATTCCTGCAGCCAATTCCCTGTGGGGCAGCCTCTCTCAAGGGTCAGAGGTGAGGGGATTTAGTCTCTGGAATAGGAACCACACCTGGAGTAGTCTGTGTCTGTGTGTTGTCCTGACTTGGGGATTAACACCCAGGTGCCCGCGTCCCTTCAGAACAAATGGTCTTTGACAAAAATGCTTCTGCTAAAAATTCACTGGCCCTGGGTCATCATATGACCTTCCTAAGTGAAGAGGCCTGGCAAGGTCATGTCCCCATGTGTGCACGTAGAGAGGAAGACAAGAGGTGACTAGACACCTGACATCTCTCCAATTCCACACTGTGTAGCAGATGCTCCACAAAGAGCAGCAGTTAAAACTCTCCTTTGTTTTGGGCAGGAGAGTCTGAGCAGGTCATATGGGTCTTGACATTCTCCACCTTTTCCAAGCGTCCACTGACTATCTGGCAGCTGCCATATATATGACCAGAATCACATCTCTTGTTCCCGTTGTTCTCTGGCACTCAGCATGGAGAGCTGCCCCTTCAGGCCCCTGCACCCATCCACACCCCTACTGCAGTGAGCTCACCACCTCCTTAGGCCCGGAAGTCACTCCTGCCTTTTCATGCCAGGCACATCCTTAACCTGTGCCTCTGCTGCCTCCACACTTCTGAACGTGCCTGAACCCAGGGACACTGGCAGATGCTGCATCTTTACTCGCTAGTACTTATTTCTCATGCTATTTGGATCTCAGATTCTGTCCTTCTCCCCTCTGGAAATTGTGTTCTTTTCAGGACACCTCAGAGAATTGGCATTTTATTTAGAAATGGAATAGAAAACCACTCAGAATTGCTGTTCTGTGTTTTCCTCCCAGAGAATATGTATCAATTTCAGTGTCTGTGTGTCTTTCGGGGTAGAGAGCAGTGTCTCCAGCTGGGCACAGCTCACTCAAAGATCCCAGGATTCTAGTCACACAGCAGGTGCTGTCCACTTTTGCAGCTTCTCTTCGCTCATTTCATCCAAATGAAATCTAGACCATGCTCACAAGTGAAAATCATAAAGTGCAGATGATCAAACAAACTGTTATTTCAATGTACTTGGTAATCAGCTTCCCAAGGCAGAGACAAGAGGGCTAGCACAGGGAACACTGGGCCATATATCAAAGAGCAAGATTCACATTTCTCTAAGATTCCTAGCAGATGGTGGATAGAAAACACCTATTTCATCCCTGTGGTCAACAGCTATGGGCCAAGAGTCAGGACCCCTTCCTGCCTGCCCTAGAAAGAGAAATCTCTGGGGTTTATCCAGGAAGCAAAAGGACACCTCACAGCAATGATCCGTTTCAGAGATTCCCCTCACCCCCGAGACAAACCTCATGTGACTGCGGCTCCTGGACCATTGCTGTAAGTGTGGGGATGTCCTGCTACTCCTAGTGTCCCCACTGCTAACATGGCCTTTCACGGAGCAGAGAATCTGTACACGTCTTTGGAATAACTGAACCTGTGAGCAGGGGACTCAGATTGTCTGCTACTTTCTTTAATAATCCAGGAAAATTCAATTAACTGAGATCATTTATTTATTGTGAATGACAGACAAGAAGGACACAAGAATGAATTCACTATAACTTTTATTATCTAACTCTTCTCCATTCAATGGCTACATAAGTTCACGTTTTCAAAACAGTTCTAATTTTGATTCCACTGCATTCTGTTCAGGACCACAAAACAAAATGGAAGACTTTCCAATCTCTCCTACAAAACAGCAAAACTCTTGTTTTTGAACTGTGTAACCACAAATACACTCGGATCAATATCAACCACAAAGCTAAGATATTGAAGTTTCTTTAGCCTTCTCTGAAACCAAACTTTGAAAAATTTCTAAAGAAAACAGAGATGAATCCCCATGTCATTATAGAGAACATGAACCCAAAGATGCTACAAACTGGTTCCCCCAACTAGCCCGGGCCCTCACATCTTAGAAAGCTGACTACCCCCTCTTTAATCAGAGACAGAAGGATCAACCTGTCTGCTGCTCTGTTTCAGGCCCCCATTCCTCCTCCCTCACATCCTCTGCAGACAGGAATGGGAAGAGCCTAAAAGCCCTTTCATTGACACTGAGGATAAAATCCATGACTTGACACTTGGTGGTCTCCACATAGGCCCGGGGACCCCACAGGAACTCATAGCGAGCAGGATGGCTGTCAGGCACCTGCTGGTACCTCAGGTATCCCTCCCGCACCCACACTTGGGTCAGCAGCTCCCTGGGCTCCCCAAAGAAACATTGCTCCCTCCCAACATACACCCCCATCCTGTTGAGTTCTCCCCAGACAGCCTCCTCAGGGGCCGGGTCTCCAAACCGCATGATCACGCTGAGGACCAGCACCAGGAAGCCGGCCTTAGGCAGGCCCACCCCATCACTCAGCATCTCATCGCAAGTGAGGCCCAGGATGGGGACCAAGATGTAGATGTGCTCCACTGGGTCCACCTCCTTCACATCCACGCCAAAGACCATCTGCAGGCACATTGAGACTTTTCTGAAGACCACCGGGAAGTGCTCCTGGTTATCCCTGAGGACCTTATTCAGCATTTCCGCCTGAGAGGTCGGCTCCTTATCTCGATACTTGAGGAGCAGGAACTTCATCACATTAGCCATCATCCTATCCAGAATTTCTTGGGGCAAGGCCTCCACAGGAGCGGAGGAGGATGCTGGGGGGTTGGAGGCCAAGTGGAATGTGGATTCCCCCATTTCAGCCTCCAAGAGTGGCACCTCGACAGGGCCCTGGGCCTCGCCTGAGTCCTGAAGGTCTTCCTCGGGTTTGCTGAGCTCACTCATCTCAACCATGAGCACAATGCCTGAGGTCAAACAAGAGACGGTAGTGAGGCAGAGGTACAGATGGGGACCAAGGGCCTCGGGGAGAGAGGAGGTGTGAGCAACCTGGGCTAAGAAATGCATCCTGGATGGTTTGACACAGGCCACTTACAGCTCTCCTCTTGAGGGGTGCTCTCAGACCTCATAGGAGCGCTCCTTCTGGGAGGCCATTCCCCTGGCCACCCAAAGGAGGAAGTAAGTTGGCTCCCCAGGGTGCGGTCAGCACAGCCCGAGATTTCCGGGTCCAACAAAGTGGGAGGAATTGGGGTCTTCTGGGACCCCCCTATGTTCTGGGATAGAGAGCCTCTGGTTCACTTCAGGTCACCCTCTCACCTTGACTCCTGATACTGCCTGGACCTCCTCTGCTCTCTGAACTCAGGACACAGGCTTCAGACCTCTGCCTTCGCCTCCTGGTTCCTGGAGCTCCTGTGAGAGAAATGGAGGTGACAACTAAGGTCTATACCGTGGCACAGCAGTGGGCCTTCTGTGATGCTAGGTGGGGACGGAACTCTGACTACACCCAGTTGTGTGGTGGGTCCCTTGTAATGCTCACCTTTCCCCTGGCATGGCCTGGACCATCCCCTTTGGAGGAGTAGAAGGAAACTCAAAAAAAGACACAAGCCTGAACAGAAAGCACTGAGCAGCCCCACATGCGGCCACAGCTGCCCATGGCCTCGTGCGGGTCCTAGGCTGCAGAGATGCTCGGTCCTCAGATCCTCCTCACGTCCTGCCTGGCCTCCAAGCACTCACCACAGGGGCAGGGTTCTGCTCAGTCCAACCTCCGGGTTGGGGAGTCCAGCCTCTGCCAACCTGAATCCTCCACCTCTGCCCGTAAAACCTCAATACCGAGTTCCCTAAGCCAGCGGTGAAGAAACTGCTCACCCTGCTCACCCCACTCTGGGCCCTCCAAGACCCTCTTGCAAGGGCCAAGATCCCTCCATGTTGGGGTCAAACCGCCTCAATCCTTCCTCGCATGGAACCCGGACTCCAAGCAGGACACGCAATTGTCCCGTCCGCCATTTTGAGACCCCGCCGCTTTCACAAGGCCTCCAGTCCCTCTGAGACCCACATATGAGGAAGTCAGACAGACCTAGTGCGCTCTTCTCACCCCAAGGGCTCCCAGGGACGACTACAGGGATGGGGATCTGTGGGGTTCCACCAATCCTCACTCAGGGTACCCACAGTCCTCCTTCAGGAACCTCACCTTCCCTCCACGCAGGACCCGGATTCTCGCCTCTCCGCAACTGAAGCCCCGCCCCTTATACCAGGACCCCTGTCTCTTGAAGACCCGGATGTCAGGAAGTCAGCTCATGCCTGTGGTGCTCATCCTGCCCCCACGGTTACCCTGGACTGACAACAGAGATTCGCTTCTCTGAGGTCTCCTCTGATTAGGGGTTCAAGGTCCTCTAGTCCCTCTTCAGGGTCCTCAAGGTCTTCAACCCTGCAGGACCTGGGAATCGGCCCCCCTGAGGCTCTGCCCCATATGTGAGGTCCCCAGTCAGAGACCCGGATGTCAGGAAGTGAGAACATGCACTTTGGGCTCATTGTATCCCAGACTGGCCAAGGACCAACAGGAGCTCCAGGCTTTTCTGAGATCTCCTCTGATTTGGGTCCAGGGTCCCCTCAATCGTCCCTCAGGGTCCTCAAATTGAAACCTTAGAGGAGCTGGGCTTCTTCACTCGGCTCACCTGAGGCTATGCCCCCTTTCCCAGGTCCCCAGTTTCTCTGAGACCCAGATGTCAGGAAATACAGCATGTGCTCATCCACCCTCTGTGATCCCTGAGACTTGATGTGAGGGTCCCGCCTCTGGTCAACACAAGGGGCATCCCCAGATCTGCCACGGTTCAAGATGAGCTTCCTGAGGGAGGATTAAGGATCCCCACGGATTCCTGACCCTGCTGTCAGCCCCGGGCCACCCTGGTGGTGGGATGAGCGCTTGGCAGCCTGTTCTGCCTTCCGCATCTGTGTCTCAGAGACATTAGGCAATTGTTAGAAGGGGTAGGGCCTCAGATGGACAGTGGGAAAGATCTTCTTTCTTTTGAGAGTCAAGGTGAGGACACTGAGTTAGGGCTGAGGGGACCCTGGACCCCAGAGCAGAGTGGGCTCTGGGAGGACATTGGGTGGATGAACATATGCTGGATTTCCTGACTGGGTCTCAGAGAGACTGGGGATCTGGTACAGGGGGCTGACTTCCTAATATCCAGATTTCAGGCTGGTGTCCTAGTATAAAGAGATGACTTACTGACATCCACATATCAGAATGATTGGGGTCCTGGTATGAGGTTTGGGGCATTAGTAGGGGACAGGAGAGAATCTGAAGTCATACCTGGAGATAAGGTGAGGTCTCTGAGGGACAGCTGAAGGGACCCCAAGTGAAAACTCTAGGAATACCAAGATAAGAGTGATGGAACCCCAAGGATCCCTGCCCCTGCCATCGGCCCTGGGAGCCCTTGGGGTGAGAAGAGCACACTAGCTGTGTCCTGAGTTCCTGACATCCAGCTCAGTGAGACTGGGGACTTGCTGTGAGGAGCAGGGACTACGGTGGGGAGAGGACAGAGACTAGGTCCTCCTGGAAATCAAGGTGAGGACCCTGAGGGAGGACTGAGTGTAGCCAGATATCAGAACAGAGGGAACCCTGGTAGTCCCTGGGCAGGATAACATCGTGCCTCATTGCCTGACAACCCTGGCAGAGACCTCTTGAAAGCAGGGGAAACTCCACATGGCAGATTGGACACTTGCAGGTCTTGACTGGAGTCTAGGCTCCATGCAAGGAAGGACTAAGGCAGTTAGAGCCCAACAGGGAGGGATCTTGGCCCTTGCAAGAGGGACTTGGAGGGCGCATAGTGGGGTGGGCAGTTTCTTGACCGCTGGCTTAGGGAACTCGGGAGGTGAGGTTTTTCAGGTAGAGCCAAAGGCTTCAGGTCGGCAGAGGCTGGACTCCTGAACCCCAATGGAGGACTGAGCAGACCCCCACTCCTGGGGTCAGTGCTGGGAGGGCAGGCACAACGTGAGGAGGAGCTGAGGACCGAACATCTCCCTAACCTGGACACCACAGGAGACCCTGGGCAGTTGCGGCCGCATGTAGGGCCCCTCAGCGCTTTCAGTTCAGTCTCGGGTCTTGTTCTGCATTTCCCTCCAGGCCCCCAGAGGGGAGGCACCAGGTTTTGCCAGGGGGAAGGTAAGCACTACAAGGAAGCTCTGAGGGGACCTCTCACCACACAACTGTGGGGACCTAACAGTGTCCACCCCTCGTACGATCAGAGAATGCTCAGTGCTCTGCCCCAGGATACAACCGAGGTGCCCCATCCATTTCTCTCACAGGAGCTGCAGGAATGAGGAGGCGAAGGCAGACGTCTGAGGCCCGTGTCCTGAGGTCAGAGAGCAGAGGAGGTCCAGGCAATGCCAGGAGTCAAGGTGACGAGGATGCCCTGAGTGGACACCAAGGGCTGCCCATCCCAGAACAGAGGGGACCCCACAAGGGCCTAATCCCCTTACCTTGTCAGTGCCAGAAATCTCAGGCTGTGCTGACCACAACCTGGGGACTTCCTTCTTCAGGTAGCCAGGGGACTGGCGACTCCAGAGGCATGCCCCTGTGAGGTCTGAGAGCACTTTTCAAGAGGAGCCCTGCAAGTGGCCTGTGGCTGACCAGGGTGTGGTTCTCAGGTGAGACCATTCACAGCCCGTCTATCCATCCAGGCCCATGGTCCCCATCTGTCCCATTTGCCCCCATGCCTCACTCCTGCCTCACTCTGTGGTTTGATCACAGGCATCACGCTCGTGGTCGAGATGACTGAGCTGAGCAAAGCCGAGGAAGACCTTCAGGACCCAGGTGAGGCCAGGGCCCTGTGGAGGTGCAGCACTCTGGGTCTGAGGCAGCAGAGGCTGCATCCGCCTCAGCCTCCTCACTCACAGTCTCCTGCTCTGCCCTTGTGGAGGCCTTGCCCCTGGAAGCTCTGAAGGAGATGGTGGCTAACTTGATGAAGTTCTTGTTCCTGTAGTATCTGGCCAAACATCTGACATCCCAGGCGGAAATGCTGAAGAAGGTCCTCGGGGATAGCCAGGAGCACTCATGGTGGTCTTCAGTCAAGCTTCAGAGTGCCTACAGGTTGTCTTTGGCCTGGAGGTAAAGGAGTTGGACCCTGGGGAGCACATCTACATTATGGTCCCTACCCTGGGCCTCACCTGCGATGTGATGCTGAGCAGTGGGCAGAGCCTGCCCAAAGCTGGCCTCCTGGTGCTGGCCCTCAGCCTGATCATGCAGAACGAAGACTTGGTCCCTGAGGAAACAGTCTTGGGAGCACTCAGCAGGATGGGGGTGTGTGTTGGAAGTAACCACTGTGTCTTTGGGGAGCCCAGGGAGCTGCTGACCCAAGTGTGGGTGCCAGAGGGATACCTGGACTACCATCAGGTGCCTGACAGTCACCCTGTTGGCTGAGTTCCTGTGGGGTCCCCTGGCCTATGTGGAGATCAGCAAGTGGCAAGTCATGGTGTGTGTGATCAGGGTCTAACAGAGGGCTTTGAGGGCCTTCCCACCCCTGTCTGCAGAGGCTGC
>SNSB01087113.1:0-22726 GCA_012922965.1 Capreolus pygargus | reverse complement strand
TGGATGGGGGGCTGCTACAGCCATGACAGTCAGGGAGCACAGGGAACAACTCGCTTTCCCATGTGGGACCCTCAGGAGTCACCAGACTTGTAAAGTTTTGTATTAAAGATGTTGTTTTAGCCCAAGAGAGTGAGGAGTAGCAGAAGAGTTAGCAAGAGTTCAGCAGCCTGGAGATGGCCTTGGCCGCTCATAGTGACTTCACACTCCTCTCTGGGGTATTCCCAGGGTCATCTCCTGGTGGCTCTCTTCCACTGGTGTGCATGGATGCCCCCCCCCCCCACCCCGACGGGCCCTTCTTGGCCAGAGTGATCAGAAGGGCTCTTGGAAGCCAAGAACTCCTTCGATTTGGGTTCTAAGTCTCCACTGCTTGGGTGACCTTAGACTCTTCTACCAGGAAGTAGAGACATTCAGGAGGAGGGTAGATGGCTGAACTGCCCTGAACCTGGGGCCCTGTGAGGGCCAAAGACAGCCTCAGTGCAGTCCAGCCCAGACCCCATGATGGCCTGGCTTCCCCTAGGCCCCCTAACCCCCCCCCCAGAGCCCTGCTCAGAGGTCAGAGGTGCTGCCTGAGTGAGACTTGGGCATCCCCAGGTTTGCTGAGAGCACGGGCATGCAGAGCACATCGTCTGGGGGGTTTGCATGGGGCCTCAGGAGGCCCCCTGGCTGGGACCTCAGACCCTGGAGATGGGGACCTTCCTTCCCTTTCCAGAGGGTCAGCAGATGGCTGAGCACCTTGCTGCCCATTCACAGGCCTTGTTTGTGGGGTTGGGCATGGACAAAACGCAGGTCATGGTGTCTCATCAGCCTCCCCTGCCAGTTTTTAACTCTATTCATCTCAGGGCCTTTCCTCATGACAGTTCCCACGGAGTCCCAGGTGATTCTTCCTGCAGAGAGCTGGCATTCCCAAGCACCACCAAATTTGCTCACCACAGGCTAAGCCTTGTTTCTGTCATCCAGAAATCAGACTCTTCGAGTCTCCCTACCTCATCCCTGTTTGGCCATGGCACCTCCCTTTGAGAAACGACAGAGCAAGGGAGCCCAGGGGAGGAGAGACAAAGGTCCATCTAGTCAAAGCTATGGTTTTTCCAGTAGTCATGTATGGATGTGACTGTTGGACCATATAGAAGGCTGAGCACCAAAAAATTGATGCTTTTGAACTGTGGTACTGGAGAATACTCCTGAGAGTCCCGCGGACTGCAAGGAGAGCCACCCAGTCCATCCTAAAGGAAATCAGTCCTGAATATTCTTTGGAAGGTCTGATGCTGAAGTTGAAACTCCAGTACTTTGGCCCACCTGGTGCAAAGAACTGACTCATTAGAAATGACCCTGGTGTTGGGAAATATTGAATGCAGGAGAAGAAGGGGAGGACAGAGTGTGAGATGGTTGGATGGCATCACCAACTCAATAGACATGAGATTGAGCAAGTTCGGGAGATGGTGAAGGATTGGGAAGCCTGGTGTGCTGCAGTCCATGGGGTCACAAAGAGTAGGACATGACTGAGCAACTGAACAACACCTGAATATGAACTTAGCAGATGCTGACTCACAGACACAGAGAACAAACTAGTGGTTGCCAGTCAGGAGAGGGAGGGAGGAAGGGGCAAGATAGAAATAGGGGAGTAAGAGGTACAAACAATTATGTATAAAATAAGCTATAAGGATATATTGCAAAACATGGGGAATATAGCCAATATTTTGTAATAGTTATAAATGGAGTATAACCTTTAAAATTGTAAATCACTATGTTGTACATCTATAACATATAGTTCTGTATAGCCACTATACTTCAATTTTAAAAAAAATGAGTTTTCTCAAATGGTTCTGGGGTCTCTAGAATTAGCTCTGTAATCTGCTTAGGTTTAAAGCTGCTAATGACTCTGTAGTAAAGACAGCATCAATAGTCTATGACAATAGGTTTATGGAAAATATCTACTTTGGATATGCCTGATGAACCACTTAAAAGAAATGCTGGGTGCAAGGTGGTCTGTGACTGTGTATATGATACTTTTCAACATTTCTGGAACAGCGATAGATATGATGAGCTTCCTGGTTGCTCCCAATGTAGTTGGAATGAGTGGTGAAAGAAAATGAGTAGCTCAGTTTACAGTAAAAGACCTAAAAGATTCTATGTGTTCCCATAAGGAGACACTCATCTCCTGTAGATACAGGGTTGCGATTGCTAATGATCACATGCAAACACTCATCCTGCAACTGGCTGAATTACAGTGGAAGTTGAATTCTGCCACTAGAGTGTTTCCTGTTAAAATGAGGGTGCTGACTTGGAAAGAATGGGATTCCGTACATTGTGATAGAGCTGTGTGGGGAGACCCTAATGAAGCTGGGGACACTGAGCCCATCAAGTCTGGTGAGTCATCCTTGCCAGTAGAAGAATCCTTCCCACCCTCAGTTGGAAGCAGCCTCCTGACCCCCAGTGGGATCAGCCTCCCCACAGAAATCTAGATCAGGCCAAAATGATTCACTAAGCATAGATTCTGCATTTAATATTGACACTCTGGGAGTTAGAAAGGGCTCTTAGTGTGTCTGGTTGGTTGAACTATGGACCAAAAGTTGGCCCACAGTGAGCTGGAAATGTCAGTGCTGACTTGCTTTAATACAGAGGTTTACGGAGATTTGACTGTTAGTGTGGATTTGTCATTGAAGACATACTCATCCATCCTGGGAGAGTCCTGAAGACATATCATCCACCAAGACTGTGAGGGAAGCCCCAGCACCACTGAAGAACCCTCTGATTGCTCTTCTCTGTAGGCCAGAACTCAGAGTAGGAACTGAAGTCACTGAACTGGGAATCCTAAACGCAGTGGGAGTATTTAGATCCCCAGATGGCCAGAGCCAAGTGGCAGCACACAACCACCAAGGCAAGGTGGGCCTGGTTACAGGAATGGAGAGAAGAGTCAAAGCACCAATCAGAGCAGGCTGACTTGGGCAGCTCTATGGTTTTATCCAGTTGCTCATGATCTTCCTAGAAGTAAAAGAGTTAGGAAGCCCAGTAAGTTCTTACTTGATCTGTAGAAGCAGAGATGTCACAGGTCAAATGAACAAAACTCTGTTCTGAATCACAAAAACAGAGAGTTGCAGACCTTTGATCAATTCCCAGACTTGAGCCATTAAAACTCTCAGAAGAAAATGCAGAGGTAGAGTTTTATGGCATTGGATTTCAGAAATAGATTCTCAGATGTGACACCAAATGCATGAAGACAAAAATGAAAAAACACAGTGTGGGTGAACCTCGAAAACATCATGCTAGGTGAAGGAAGCCAGCCACCAAAGACCACATGTTATGATTCCAATAATATGAAATATCCACAATAGTGAAATCTAGAGATAAGGAAAGAAGATTAATGGCAACCTAAGGCTAGGGGCTTCCCAAGTGGTGCAGTGGTATAGAATCCGCCTGCCAATGCAAGAGAAACAGGTTCGATACCTGGCTTGGGATGATCCCCTGGAGAAGGAAATGGCTACCCACTCCAGTATTCTTGCCTGGGAAACTCCATGGACAGAAGGGCCTGGCAGGCTGCAGCCCAGGGGGCTGCAAAGAGTCAGACATGACTGAGTGACTGAACACACGCACATACAAGGCTGGGGTGAGCTGGGGGAGGGGGGGCAGAGGTGGTGGATATAGTGTCTGTGAATGTTCATCCACTTGGGTTCTTACTGGCGGGCTGGGTATTTTCTAAAATTGAATGTGGTTGTGCTCATCTGACTCTCCAAACACACTAACAATGACTGCATTTTACACTTTAAATGGACGAATTGTGAGCTATATGAGTTTGTATCAATAGACCTATTTCAAACAATATTTAAAAAGAAGAAATAAAATATCTAAATAAAAATCTTAAAAGTCAGGATGTGGCAGCCTTCCTCATGGGCCACTATTTAGGAATCTGCCGTCCACAGTGGGGAAGGCGGGTTGATCTCTGGTCTGGGAAGATTCTGCATGCCATGGAGCAACTGGGCCCATGTGCCACAAGTACTGAAGCCCGTGCACCCTAGAGCCCGTGCTCCACAACAAGAGAGTTAACTCCACTAGCTGCAACTAGAGAAAGCCTGTGGGCAGCAACAAAGTCCCAGCACAGCCAAAAAGTGAAACAGAATTACTAAATACTCCCTTCATACACTCACTTTTGTGTAACAGTGACAGGAAGGCCAGACCTGGAATTCAGATTGTGCGGCCACTTGTTTCCTGTGTACTGACATTTAACACATACACTATCAGGGAAGGGCCAGAATGTTTATGCTGTTAGAAGAGTCAAAGGTCTCTGTGTCTTGAATGTGCCAGAGGATATTTTGGGAAAGGACTGGGTTTTATACTTCTGGAAGTCATCAGAATATTGTACTCCTCCAAACCTAAACAGCCTTCCTATTGTGCCTGGTTGGTCATTTCCTCCTAAATGTCACTTCTGTTCTCCCAGCACTTGGAGGACATGGGCTCAGCTTGTCATTCTATGAGAAACTCTTTATTGCCATCATTTTGTTCTTTCACAGCAGTGATCAGACTTTCATGAAAAATGGGATTTTTTAAAACTACCCATGGGCTCAAACAGTTCTGTCTCTGTTGGCTTTGTAAGTGTCAGGCACCTCTCCACAGATGTTTGCAGAGATGTGCTTGTGTCACTGCTCCTGTTTGTGTTTATGCTCATGTTGACTCTTTACAATGTATTGGGGGCCAAATAGAGTTGATCCAACCAGATTGCAGGAGCCGTGACTAAAACATTATTTCACGGACACTTTCTGATCTCCCACTGAGTGCCAAGGCCCATGGTGGACACCAGGACCACAGAGCATAACCAGTAACCCTGACCCAGTGGAGCTCACAATCTTGGTAGCTTGTTGCTGCTAACATTTGACAATTCTTCACAGTTCTGATTAAGTTGGTTCTGAAAATTTCTGTTTGAGTTCTTTGATATTTCTGAGGATGTAAAGATTTTCTTCTTAGAACATTTTAAAATGTGATATCCATTCTCTAATAGCTGTAGTACTATAAAGGTTATACATTTCATCAGGGGTGAGTTGGGTAGTTTCTGGATTTTGAGGAATTTTAAATTCCACTTAAGTTCTTGATAGATTTGTTCTTAGAGTTTCCTTTTTATCCTTCCAACATCTTTAATGTAGGGCTTGTAGAATTGTAGTGATAGTATTTCATTTCTGATATTAGTCATGTCTTCTCTTTTTTTATTTTGTTTATCTAGCAAGAGTTTTATCAATTTTGTTGGTCTTTTCAATGAACAAGTTTTTTCCCCATGACTTTTTTTCTTTATTTTTGATTTCAATTTTTTTTTTCTCTTCTGTCTTTGGTTTGTTTGTTTGCAGATTGCTTTGGGTATAGTTTTCTATTCTTTTTCTAAGTTAACTTGGAAGCATAGATTATTGATTGAGGTCTTTCTTCTTTCTTAATCTAAACCTTAAATGCTAGAATTTTCCCTCTTAACACTTAATTGGATGCATCCCATAAATTACAATATATTGCCCTTTCATTTTCATTCAATCCAGTGCAGTATTTATTTCCTTGAGAATCTTTCTTTTACCTGTGGATGGTTGTTTAATTTCCAAGTGTTTTGAGACTTTTCTTCTTCCATATTGTTTGACTTCTAGTTTGATTCTTTTCTTGTCAAGAGAACATACTCTGCATCATTTAATTTTTTTAAATTTGTTTTGAGGATATAGGATTCTATCTTGTTGAATGTTTCCCATGTGCTTGAAATAAATGTGCATTTTGCTGGGGCTAATGCAGTGATATTTAGATGCACAGTATTTGTGAATCATGCAGGACCCACCCCTGAGGCATGGACTGCAGGTCGATACTTTCTTCCAAAGAGGACAGGATAGAAAGGGGGCATAAAAGAATCACTGTATCACATAGACACATGACAAGCACTACCTCAGCCAGATGATCAATGAGAGCATCATCAGTGATCAACTGTGCTAACAGTATATACACTTGATACAATGTGATGGGACTAGGACTTTACACCTATAAAATTCCTCCCCCGAACTTGTAATCCCAGGATAGTCATGAGTAAAATACCAGACAAATACCAGTCAAGGGACATGGTACAAAATATCTACCGAGTACTCCCCAAAACTTTCAAGACCATCCAAAACAAAGAAATGTTAAAGCTAAGAGGAACCCAAGGAGACATTACAAGTAAATGTTAAGGTATTTTCCTAGCCAGGATCCGGGAATGGGTAAAACTTAGAGAAATCTGAGTGAAGTATGGGTTTTAGTTGATAATAAATAATGCATCAATACTTCCTCATTAATTGTAATAAATATATCAGATTTCTGTAAGATATTAGGAATAGGGGAGACTGGGCGAGAGGCATAAGAGATTTCTGCTATTCTCACAATTTTTTTTCAAATCACAAAAGGTTACAAGGGTTACAAGGGTTACAAAGGAAGAGGTGAAAACAAAGTCTATTTTCAAAATAAAAAAGGCAAGGGAACTTTGGGCAACACATGCTGAGTATGAGAAAAAAAGAAAATAGAAAGTAAACCAAACACAAGCACATGGAACCTGTAAGTGTGAAACAACCCTTGCTAAATTAGCTTCAACTTTTCCTCTCCCTTAATCTCAATCCCATATAATATACTCACCGGGCCACTTCGACCACAGAAACATCTCTGGATCCACTTTTTTCTCAAGTCCCAAAAACACTGCCCTAATCCAACCTCATAGATGTTTTGCCTGGATATGGCAAAAGACACCAACTGAGGCCAGGTGTAGACCTGGAACACCATACTTGCTCAAAAACCACTTTAAGATGTCTGCCAGTATGATTTGCCACAGAAGTCTGTCAAGATCCAGGCAGGGGTCATTATCTTGCCAAGGATACAAGGGCTCAGAGCAAACCTTTAGCTGTGCATACATGTGAGTGCTCAGTGGATCAGTCGTGTCTGACTCTTTGCAACACCATGGGCTGTGGCACAACCCCCCACCCCCACCACATCTCCTCTCTCCATGGGATTTCCCAGACAAGAATAGTGGAGTGGGATACCTTTTCCTCCTCTAGAGTGCCTTCCCACCCAGGGATTGAACCTGCATCTCCCACATTGCAGGCAGGTTCTTTAACACTGAGCCTGCAAGGAATACATGAGGAAACACAGGGACTTCTCAGAGGAGCAGAACACTCACTGAGAATCCTTAACCCAAGGCAGGTGCCTGTCCAATCTGTGATGCCCTGGGACGCCTGGGATGCAGCTGGGGAACAGGGTGGTGTGTGTCCACACAGAGGCTGCTGCAGAAGATGCTGGATCCTGGAAATGACCTCCAGATACGTTGGTGGGGGCGGAGGAGTGTTCGGGCCTCCTTGCAATCAAAGGCCTGATGTTCTTATGTACCCAGAAGAAGAACCCAACCACACCAAAGAGTCATGTCCCATAAGGCTATGAGGAGTACCTGCCACGAGAGCTGCCACATATACATCATGGAGTGCCCCCTGGGGCTGTGTTCCCGGCCTTGGCCCTAGAGCACAGACATCCTCGTGGAGGCTGGGGCGGCAGCTCACCTGCAGTGACCTCTGCTCCCCACTCCGTCTCCAGGCCAGCCCCGGGCAAGTCTGATGGGATTTCCAGGGGCTTGCTGCTTCCATGTCTCTGGGGCTGTTGACCATCTTTACAGCCTGCACCCTTGTGCCCCAGATTCCTTTCCTGCCTGGCTCCTTTCTGAATCCTCACTGAAATCTGGGACCTCTGGCACCTGGGTGAGTGTCCTCCCAGGCAACTGCTAGAGCTTGACCTCTGCTCAAACAGCCTGACTGGGGTCACCAAAGTGCTAGCGGGCTCTGCGGGTGGCTGACCAGATACCCCTCTGCCTTTAACACTCAGGCTCAAAAGCCAGGACCTCACTGTTACATTCACAAGACACCGAGATTATTCCAGCACCCTCCGCAGGTATTCCACAGGGAATGAATGGTCTGATAAACCTCAGGACCTTAGAGATGTACCCCACACTTCCATGGCAATGACTGCTGCTGACCCCTCACAAGATTTGCCCAGGGGCTGTATCAAGACCTGCTGGCTCCACCTGGAGCACCGTGGAAGGGGATGCTGCTCTGGGATTTTGAAATAAATTTATACACATGAGGTCATCAGGACCAGGCCCTAATCCACTCTCAGTGGAGTGGGGGGGGTGGGGGGTAAGAGGGACAAAACCTAAGGCCAGGTTCCGGGGGAGAGGGGGCGCTGTGGGCAGCAGTGGTGGGGGGCATCGGGGCTGGGCCCCATGAGGAGGATCCAAACCCAACAGGGGCCTTTGGCAGCTGGCTGCTGCCCTCCTGATGGAGACTGAGCACAGCCCAGAGGGGGCCGACAGAGCAGCTCCTGGGGAGCCGGGGCAGGCTGTAGGTCTTTGGTGGGGGTGGGTAGAATTCCTGCAGCCAATTCCCTGTGGGGCAGCCACTCTCAAGGATCAGAGGTGAGGGGTTTTCGTCTCTGGAAGAGAAGCCACACTCGGAGTGGTCTGTGTCTGTGTGTTTTCCTGACTTGGGGATTAACCCCCAGGTGCACGTGTCCCTTCAGAACAAATGGTCATTGAGAAAAATGCTTCTGCTCAAAATTCACTGGACCCGGGTCACCATATGACCCTTCCTAAGTGAAGAGGCCTGGCAGGGTCGTGTCCCCATGTGTGCAGGGAGAGAGGAAGACAAGAGGTGACTGAACACCTGACATCTCTCCAATTCCACACCGCCTAGCAGATGCTCCACAAAGAGCAGCAGTTAAAACTCTCCTTTGCTTTGGGGAGGAGAGTCTGAGCAGGTCACATGGGTCTTGAAATTCTCCACCTTTTCCAAGCGTCCACTGACTATCTGGCAGCTGGCATATATGTGACCAGAATCACATCTCCTATTCCCATTGTTCTCTGGCACTCAGCATGGAGAGCTGCCCCTTCAGCTCCCTGCACCCATCCACACCCCCACTGCAGTGACCTCACCACCTCCTTAGGCCCGGAAGTCACTCCTGCCTTTTGATGCCAGGCACAGCCTTAACTTGGGTCTCTGCTGCCTCCACACTTCTGGACATGCCTGAACCTAGGGACGCTGGTGGATGTTGCATCTTTACTGGCTGTTACTTATTTCTCATTTATTCACATCTCAGACTCTTTCCCTCTTTCCTCTGGAAATTGTTTTGTTTTCAGGACACTTCAGAAAATTGGCATCTTAATTAGAAATGGAATAGAAAACTACTCAGAATTGCTGTTCTGTGTTTTACTCCCAGAGAATGTATATCAATTTCGGTGTTTGTGTGTATTTCGGGGTGGAGAGCAGTGTCTCCAACTGGGCACAGCTCACTCAAAAGATCCCAGGATTCTAGTCACACAGCAGGTCCTGTCCACTTTTGCAGCATCTCTTCATTCATTTCATGCAAATGAAATCTAGACCATGCTCACAAGTGAACATAAAAAGTCCAGATGACCAAAGAATCTGTTATTTCAATGTACATGGTAATCAGCTTCCCAAGGCAGAGACAAGAGGGCTGGCACAGGGAATACTGGGCCATATATCAAAGAGCAAGATTCACATTTCTCTAGGACTCCTAGCAGATGGTGGATAGAAAACACCTATTTCATCTCTGTGGTCAACAGCTATGGGACAAGAGCCAGGATCCCTTCCTGCCTGCCCTAGAAAGATCTCTCTCTGGTGTTTATCCAAGAAGCAAAAGGACATGACACAGCAATGATCCGTTTCAGAGATTCCCCTCACCCCCAAGATAAACCTCATGTGACTGTGGCTCCTGGACCATTGCTGTAAGTGTGGGGGTGTCCTGCTTCTCCTAGTGTCCCCACTGCTAACATGGCCTTTCATAGAGCAGAGAATCTGTACACGTCTTTGGAATAACTGAGCCAGTGAGCAGGGGTCTCAGATAGTCTGCTACTTTTTTTAATATTCCAGGAAAATTCAATTAACTGAGACAGTTTAGTTATTGTGAATGACAGACAAGAAGGACATAAGCATGAATTCACAATGATTCCTTTTACTATTTACCTCTTTTCCATTCAATACTAGTGCTACGTAAGTTCATGTTTTCAAAACAGTTTTAATTTTGATTCCATTGTATTCTGTTCAAGACCACAAAAAAATGGAAAACTTCCCAATCTTTTACGAAACAGCAACACTCGTGTTTTTGAACTGGGTAACCATAAATACACTCGGACAATATTATTAACAAAGCTAATGAAGTTTCTTCAGCCTTCTATCAAACCAAGCTTTGAAAAACTTCTAAAGAAAACAGACGAATCCCCATGTCATCACAGAGAACAGGAACCAAAAGATGCTACACACTGGTTCCCCCAACTGGCCTGGGCCCTCTCTTCTGAGAAGGCTGACTACCCCCTCTTCAATCACAGAGGGAAGGATCAATCTGGCTGCTGCTCTGGCTTAGGCCCCCTATTCTTCCTCCCTCGCATCCTCTGCAGACAGGAATGGGAAGGCCCTCAAATTCCTTTCATTAACCCTGAGCATAAATGCCATGACTTGCCACTTGCTGGTCTCCACATAGGCCCGGGGACCCCACAGGAACTCATAGCGAGCAGGGTGGCTGTCAGGCACCTGCTGGTACCTCAGGTATCCCTGCTGCACCCACACTTGGGTCAGCAGCTCCCTGGGCTCCCCAAAGACACAGTGCTCCCTCCCAACATACACCCCGAACCTGCTGAGTGCTTCCCAGACTGCCTCCTCAGGGGCCGGGTCTCCACACAGCATGATCACGTTAAGGACGAGCACCAGGAAGCCGGCCTTGGGCAGGCCCTCCCCATCGCTCAGCATCTCATCACAGGTGAGGCCCAGGGTGGGGACCAAGATGTAGGTGTGCTCCGCTGGGTCCACCTCCTTCACATCCACGCCAAAGACCAGGTGCAGGCACTCTGAGACTTCGCTGAAGACCAGCGGGAAGTGCTCCTGGTTATCCCTGACGACCTTATTCAGCATTTCCGCCTGGGAGGTCAGCTCCTTGGCTCGATACTTGAGGAGGAGGAACTTCATCAGGTTAGCCATCATTCTATCGAGAATTTCTTGGGGCAAGGCCTCCACATGAGCAGAGGTGGCTGCTAGGGCATAGGAGGCCAAGTGGGACGCAGCCTCCCCCACCTCAGCCTCCAAGTGTGGCACCTCGACAGGGCCCTGGGCCTCGCCTGAGTCCTGAAGGTCTTCCTCGGGTTTGCTGAGCTCACTCATCTCAACCACGAGCACAATGCCTGAGGTCAAACAAGACACTGAAGTGAGGCAGAGGTACAGAAAGGTACCAAGGGCGTCCGGGAGAGAGGAGGTGTGAGCAATCTGGGCTAAGAAACGCATCATGGATCATACGACACAGGTCACTTCCAGCTCTCCCCTTGAGGGGTGATCTCAGTCCTCACAGGAGTGCTCCTCCTGGGAGGCCAGTCCCCTGGCTACCCAAAGGAGGAAGGGAGGTGGCTACCCAGGGTGCGGTCAACACAGCCCGAGATTTCCGGGTCCAACAAATTGGAAGGAATTGGGGTCCTCTGGGGACCCCTCTGTTCTGGGATAGGGAGCCTCTGGTTCACTTCAGGTTACCCTCTCACCTTGACTCCTGATGCTGCCTGGACTTCCTCTGCTCTCTGAACTCAGGACACAGGCTTCAGACCTCTGCCTTCACCTCCTGGTTCCTGCAGCTCTTGTGAGAGAAATGGAGGTGACATCTAAGAGCTGTACTGTGGCACAGCCCTGCGCCTTCTGTGCTGGTAGGAGGGGGCAGACACTGGGAGTACAGCCGGGTCCCTTGTAGTTCTCACCTTTCCCCTGGCATGGCCTGGACCATCCCCTTTGCAGGAGTAGGAGGAAACTCAAAACAAGACACAAGCTTGAACAGAAAGCACTGAGAGGCCGCACATGCGGCCACACCTGCCCTGGTCCTCGCAAGGCTCCTAGGCTGCGGAGATGCTTGGTCCTCAGCTCCTCCTCACGTCCTGCCTGGCCTCCCAGCACTGACAACAGGGGTGGAGTTCTGCTCAGTCCAACCTCAGGGTTGGGGAGTCCAGCCTCTGCCAACCTGAAGCCTATGCCCTCCGCCCGTAAAACCTCACCTCCCGAGATCCCAAAGCCAGCGGTCAAGAAACTGCTCACCCTGCTCACCCCGCTCTGGGCCCTCCAAGACCCTCTCGCAAGGGCCAAGACCCCTTCCTGTTGGAGTCGAACCGCCTCAATCCTTCCTCGCATGGAGCCTGGACCCCAGGCAGGACACGCAATTGTCCCGTCCGCCATTTTGAGACCCCGCCGCGTTCACAAGGCCTCCAGTCCCTCAGAGACCCGCATGTGAGGAAGTCAGACAGACCTAGTGTGGTCTTCTCACCCCAAGGGCTCCCAGGACCGACTACAGGGATGGGGATCTGTGGGGTTCCATCGATCCTCACTCAGGGTCCCCGCAGTCCTCCTTCAGGAACCTCACCTTGCCTCCGCACAGGACCTGGATTCTCGCCTTTTCGCAACTGAAGCCCCACCCCTTATACCAGGACCCCAGTCTCTTGAAGACCCGGATGTCAGGAAGTCAGCTCATGCCTGTGGCACTCATCCTGATCCCACGGTTTCTGTGCACTGACAACAGAGTCGGGCTTCTCTGAGGTCTCCTCTATTTAGGGGTTCAGTGTCCTCTAGTCCCTCATCAGGGTCCTCAAGGTCTTCAACCCTGCAGGGCCTGCGATTTGGCCACCCTGTGGCCCCACCCCATATGCGAGGTCCCCAGTCAGAGACCCGGATGTCAGGAAGTGAGACCATGCACTTTGGGCTCATCGTATCCCAGGTCCAAAAAGGACCAACAGCAGTTCCAGGATCTTCTGAGGTCTCCTCTAATTGGGGTCCAGGGTCCCCTCAGTCGCCCCTCAGGGTCCTCAAAATGAAACCCAGGAGGAGCTGGGCTTCTTCCCTCTGCTCACCTGAGGCTATGCCCCCTTTCCCAGGTCCCCAGTTTCTCTGAGACCCAGATGTCAGGAAATGCAGCATGTGCTCCTCCACCATCTGTGACCCCTGAGACTTGACGTGAGGGTCCCGCCTCTGGTCAACACAAGGGGCATCCCCAGATCTGCCAGGGCTCAAGACGAGGTTCCTGAGGGAGGATGTAAGGAACCCCACAGATTCCTGACCCTGCTGTCAGCCCTGGGCCACACTGGTGGTGGGATGAGTGCTTGGCAGCCTGTTCTGCCTTCTGCATCTGTGTCTCAGAGACATTAGGCAATTGTTAGAAGGGGCAGGGCCTCAGATGGGCAGTGGGAAAGATCTTTCTTTTGAGAGTCAAGGTGAGGACACTGAGGAAGGACTGAGGGGACCCTGGACCCCAGAGCAGAGTGGGCTATGGGGGGACATAGGGTGGATGCACATATGCTGAATTTCGTGACTGGGTCTGAGAGAGACTGGGGACCTGGTATGGGGTCTGACTTCCTAATATCCGGATTTCAGACTTGGTGTCCTAGTATAGAGAGCATAGTTATTGGCATCTGCATCTCAGAAAGCCTGGGGTCCTGGTATGAGGGTTGGGACATTAGTAGGGGAGAGGAGAGAATCTGAAGTCATACCTGGAGATAAGGTGAGGTCCCTGAGGGAAGGCTGAAGGGACCCCAAGTGAAAACTCTAGGGATCCCAAGATAAGAGTGGTGGAACCCCACAGATCCCTGCCCCTGCCATTGGCCCTGGGAGCCCTCAGGGTGAGAAGAGCACACTATGTCTGTCCTGAGTTCCTGACATCCAGCTCTGTGATACTGGGGACCTGGTGTGAGGAGCAGGGACTACTGTGGGGAGACAACAGAGCCTAGGTCCTCCTGGAAGTCAAGGTGACGACCCTGAGGTAGGACTGAGGGTAGCCAGATCTCAGGACAAAAGGAACCCTGGTAGTCCCTGGTCAGGACGACCTCATGCCGCATTGCCTGACAACCCTGGCAGAGAGACTGGGGACCTCTTGAAAGCAGCAGAACCACCAAATGGCAGACGGGACAACTGAAGGACTTGTCTGGAGTCTAGCTTGCATGCAAGGAAGGACTGAGGTGGTTAGACCCCAACAGGGAGGGATCTTGGCCCTTGCAAGAGGGTCTTGGAGGGCCCAGAGTGGGGTGAGCAGTTTCTTGACCGCTGGCTTAGGGACCTCGGGAGGTGAGATTTTTCAGGCAGAGGGTGAAGGATTCAGGTCAGCAGAGCCTGGACTCCTCAACCCCAATGAAGGACTGAGCAGACTCCCACCTCTGTGGTCAGTGCTGGGAGGCCAGGCAGTACGTGATGAGGAGCTGAGGACTGAACATCTCCCTAGCCTAGGCCCCGCAGTCGACCCTGGGCTGGTGCGGTCACATGTGGGGGCCCTCAGCACTTTCTGTTCAGTCTCGGGTCCTGTTCTGAGTTTCCCTGCAGGCCCCCAGAGGGGAGGGACCAAGTATTGCCAGGGGAAAGGTAAGCACTACAAGGGATCCCTGAGGGGACCTCTCACCACACCACTGAGGGGACCTCACAGTGTGCATGCCTCGTACTGTCAGAGAATGCTCAGGGTTGTGCCACAGGATACCACCGAGGTGCCCCCTCCATTTCTCACAGGAGCTGCAGGACCAGGAGACGAAGGCAGACATTTGAGGCCCATGTCCTGAGGTCAGAGTGCAGAGGAGGTCCAGGCAATGCCAGGAGTCAAGGTGACGAGGGTGCCCTGAGTGGACACCAAGGTCTGCCCATCCCAGAACAGAGGGGACCCCACAAGGGCCTAATCTCCTTACCTTGTCAGTCCAGAAATCTTGAGCTGTGCTGACCACACCCTGGGGAGCCACCTCACTTCCTCATTCAGGTAGCCAGGGGACTGGCCGCTCCAGAGGCATGCCCGTGTGAGGTCTGAGAGCACTTTTCAAGAGGAGATCTGCAAGTGGCCTGTGGCTGCCCAGGGTGCGGTTCTCAGGTAAGGCTGTTCACAGCCCGTCTATCCACCATCCAGGCCCTCGGTCCTCATCTGTCCCATTTGCCCCCATGCCTCACTCCTTCCTCACTCTGTAGTTTGATCCAAGGCATTATGCTCGTGGTCAAGGTGACTGAGCTGAGCAAGGTCAAGGAAGACCTTCAGGACCCAGGTGAGGCCAGGGCCCTGTGGAGGTGCAGCTCTTTGGGTCTGAGGTGGGGAAGCTGCATCCCCCTCGGCCTCCTCCCCCACAGTCTCCTACTCTGCCCTTGTGGAGGCCTTGCCCCCGGAAGCTCTGAAGGAGATGGTGGCTAACTTGATGAAGTTCTTGTTCCTGTAGTATCTGGCCAAACATCTGACATCCCAGGCGGAAATGCTGAAGAAGGTCCTCAGGGATAACCAGGAGCACTCATGGTGGTCTTCAGTCAAGCTTCGGAGTGCCTACAGGTGGTTGGCCTGTAGGTAAAGGTGTTGGACCCCGGGGAGCATATCTACATCATGGTCCCTACCCTGGGCCTCACCTGCGATGTGATGCTGAGCAGTGGGTAGAGCCTGCCCAAGGCTGGCCTCCTGGTGCTGATCCTCAGCCTGATCATGCAGAATGAAGACTTGGCCCCTGAGGAAACAGTCTTGGGAGCACTCAGCAAGATGGGAGTGTGTGCTGGGAGTAACCACTATGTATGTAGGTAGCCCAGGGACCTGCTGACCCAAGTGTGGGTGTAGGAGGGATGCCTGGATTACCAGCAGTTGCCTGACAGCCACCCTGTTGGCTGAGTTCCTGTGGGGTCCCCTGGCCTATGTGGAGACCAGCAAGTGGCAAGTCATCGTGTGTGTGCTCAGGGTCTAACAGAGGGCTTTGAGGGCCTTCCCACTCCTGTCTGCAGAGGCTGCGAGGGAGGAGGAAGAGGGGGCCTGAGCCAGAGCAGCAGCCAAGGTGATCCTTCCCTCTGTCACTGAAGAGGGAGTAGTCATCCTTCTGAGAAGTGAGGGCCCCGGCCAGCTGGGAGAACCAGTGCATAGCTTCTCTGGGCTCCTGTTCTCTACAATGACATGGAGATTCATCTGTTTTCCTTAGAAAATTTTCAAGCTTTGATTGTTTTCGCAAAAGGCTAAATAAAGTTCAGTTTCTTAACTTGGTGAATGAGGTTGATCACTATGTGGTTGTGCTAACACAGTTCAAGAACAAGAGTATTGCTTTTTTGTAAGAGATTGGAAACTCTTCCATTTTATTTTTTGACCCTGAATGGGACACAATGGAATTGGAATTAGAACCGTTTCGGAAATGTGAGCTTGTAGTGGAGTGGTGGAGTCCCTCAGTCGTGTCCAACCCTTTGCGACCCCATGGACTGTAGCCCACAGAGCTCCTCAGTCCATGGGATTTTCCAGGCAAGAGTACTGGAGTGGGCTGCCATTTCCTTCTCCAGGGGATCATTCTGACCCAGGGATGGTACACGGGTCTCCCAATTGTAGACAGACGCTTTACCATCTGAGCCACCAGGGAAGCAGTAATATTGATCAGGGAAGAATTAGATGATAAAAGTAATTGTAGTGAATTTATCCTTCTGTCCTTCTTGTGTGTCATTCTCAAAAACTAAATTATCTTTATTTGGGTTTGCCTGGGTTATTAAGGAAGTAGCAGACAATTAATCTGAGGCCCCTGTTCACTGGCTCATACATTCCGAAGACCTTTACGGAGTATCTGCTCCAGGAAAGGCCATGTTAGGAGTAGGGACACTAGGAGAATCAGGACACCCCCACACCTACAGCAAAGGTCTAGGAGCCGCAGTCACACAAGGAAGGTCGAGAGACCTCCCCAAGTCGCACTGAACAAGGCAACATGGGATAGGGTGTTGGGGCTCCAGGAGGAGCACTCGAGGTTCAGTGCCTGAGCCAAGGTGGTTTGCAGCTTTGGGACGCTGGGTTCCTTCTGTGGGAGGTGATCGACATGTGGCAGGCTGGTGGCAGCCCTCAGACGTGCAGACAGTGTGTCTTTGGGGTGATGGCACAATCTGAAATGGATCATGGCTGTAAGGTGTCCTTTTGCATCTTGGATAAACCCAGAGAGATCTCTTTCTGGGGCAGGAAGGAAGGAGTCCTGACTCTTGTCACATTGCTGTTGATCACAGGGGCAAAGGAGGTGTTTTCTACCCCGCATCTGCTAGGAATCCTGCAGAACTTTGGTCGCACTCCCTTGAAGTGGTACCCAAGAAATGCATGGAACGACCTTTTCTTTCCTGGCCCCCTGGATCCAGAACCCAAGGTGTTAATTAACTTTCAATTATCTTGATTGTAACTGGCCATTGTAGTCAAGGACTTGACCTTAGTTGGGGCTGCAGTAAAGGAAAGTAATATTTTGGATGGAAGACCTGCTGTGGCAGAGGCAAAGAGTGGTTCTTGCTTCTATATCCTGGAGCATCTTGGGTCCTGTAGGAATACTCCTTCACACCCAAATTTAACAGGTCTTCTATGGAAATGGGGCTTGCCTGGTAGCTCAAATGATGAAGATTCTGCCTGCATTGTGGGAGACCTGGGATGTATTCTTAGGTCAGGAAGATTGCTTGAAAAATGGCATGGCAACCCACTCCAGTATTCTTGCCTGGAGAATTCCATGGACAGAGGAGATTGGCAGGCTACACTCCATGGAGTAGCAAACAGTCAGACACAACTGAGCTCCTAACAGTAAGGTCCACTATGGTCTAAGTAGCAAAGTTTCTTAGTTTTATTTGTGAAATATCCTGTTTGGCTGATTAGGTATTCCACATCCTATTGAGGTGCACATTCTCGGACAAGCCCTGGACCACAAAGCAGCCGACCCCTTCCCACAGTGGAGAGTGGAGGACAGTCTGGTGGCAACCCACTGCCAGGGACCACTTGGTGCCTGGAGGAGGGGGACCAGAAAAGGCAGCTCCCTCAGGACCCAAGGATGAGGAGGGGCCCTGAGTAGGGTGGGGGCAGGAAAGGCCACAATAGCCAGGCTGCCCATAGATAGCATGGTTTTCGGTCCTCTTTGGAGGAGCCACCAGGGTTCCCCACTGAACAGAGCCTCCAGAGTCATGTCCCAGTCAGATGAACCACCCTGAAGGAATGCTTTATCAACCTGTTTAGGAGTGCAAAGGCCAGGGAGCAAGCCCAAGTCAAGGCCTGTGAGGTCCATTCCAGCTGCCAGTCCTCAGGCCGAGGGCCTCTGGGAGAGCCACTTCACACTCTCTTAGCTCTACCTTTTCAGACACCAGGCTGTGGCCCTCACACAGGGCAAATGACCCTGCTGAGTGGCAGACCAGGTGGACAGTGCCGTAGGGTACTCAACACACATACCTTTCCAAGGTGCCTGTCTGTCCCCTACATGGTGATTTTGAAGAACAGTGGCCCACAAAGGTCAGAAACATGCACCTCCAAAGGCACTGCCCCATCATCCATATGCAGTGAAGACCGGTGACTCTCACTGATGTTTTGTGCAGTCCCAAAGCCAGAGTCTCATGCATTTTCAAATACAGGTAGATGGAGACTCCCTTTGGTCACATCTAGCTCAGTAAAGCAGACATGGCCCTGGAAGTGAGTGTGTGTAAAGAAGACCCCTTGGAAAACACCTAACCTGTGAGCCAACAAAATCATTCAATGTTCCTGCCATCTGGGTAAGGGAGAACTGGTCCACAGTGGTGGTGGGGACAGGGGCAGGCGTGGAGAAGATCAGAGCTGGCCAGGGAGAGGATCAGTAAAGTGCCTGTTTTCAACAGAACAGGCTGTATCTTGAGCCCCCAACCAAGTCCTTGAAATGGCAGGTAACCACAGATAACCAAATTGGACATGGGAGGCCAGGACCGGGGGTAGCAGAAGCACAACCACCCCACTGTCCAATGGAAACAGAGCATTGGAGGCAGCCTCCAGAGAGGCTGAATCCGAGTCTGACACTCTGGGAAGGGGATGGGAAAAGCATACACACAGATGTTTCCAAAGTGAAGACTAGGGCCACGAGAGTGGTCTTTATGGGAATGAATGGAAACTGAAGACAACAGACTGTGATCTGCAGCGGGATGCCATCTGGGGGTGGGCAGAGCTCAGGAGGCTACAAGCTCATCAGAACAATTGGCTGTGCCCTATCACACCTATCTTGGGAAGTCTGTGCCTCAGGTGCTTGGAAAGTGAGGTCACTCCCACTGTGCTCGAGCACAGCCCTACACTGAGGAATGCTCGACGTGGAGGGCCATCGGGGCAGGAAACAGGACTCTGACTTTGGGGCTGTCTGAGTGGGACCTCCCAACTGGCAGCACCAGTCAGAAGAGACCAAAGCCAGAGGAACGACAATGCCTGAGGATGGGGGAGTGGGACCACCAACTCAGGCTATGCCAACCAGCCCACTATGGACCCCATCTTCTTGGAGGGACAGTGGCCAGGGCCCCATCTGACCCCTGGGGTCTCTCTCGGTGGTAGATGAGCCAGGACTCACCAGGGCCTGCCCCTTTAGCAGAAGGCAGCCACAGGCCTGCCCGTTGGTAGGGGAGGGGTGCAGCCAGGGGCATGGTTGTCACCGGTCCAGGGCTTGGCCCCCTGAAACAAGGTGAATGGCAGCAGATGGGAGCCTTTGCAGGCAACCTGAAACATACTTTTCTATATTTTCAGACAGGAGACACGCTGGGGATCACATCCCTGTCCCCAGTTCCCCTCTCCCACATGGGGCCATAGCTTCCTCTCCACATCACCTCTGTGACATCATGAAACAAGTAAGGAAGCAAACCACTTCATTGGCTGCCTGGCCCATGACCCAGATTCTAGAATCTTGAGACAGTGTTTATTGGCCAGTACCACCCTGCCCTGAGGCCCTTCTGCCCTGATCACTCACTGCTTGGGTAGAAAATGCTCCTGAACTACACTGGCCCAGGGATAGTCAGAGTTCCAATGAGGCACATGCAGCCCCACTCACCCCATCCACTGCTGGAGAACCCCCAGAAGGGCACCCCCACGATGTCACCCAGATCCAAATGTGGATTCAGAGGAGGCTCTGGAGAAGTGGTGGGCCCAACCCAAGAGCCCAGATCCCAGCTCCCAAGACAACCTGCCCCACAGGGCCCGAACCAATCAACAGCCAATGAGGAAGAGATCAATGCCGTCCGTGGGCTGTCCTTCCCCAGGAAGCTGTGGATGAGCTTGGAGGATGCGGCCTTCGCCTCTGTGCACTGGAGTGATGAGGGAGACATGGTGGTAATTGAGGCAGATCTATTCCAGACGGAGGTCCTCCAGCACAGAGGCTCAGACAGGATCTTCAAGACACCATCAACAGTTTCATCCACAAACTGAACCTGCATGGGTTCAGTAAAATCCACCATTCATGTTGCCCTGCAGGGAATAAGAGGATGACGGTAATGTAGAAAGCCCTTCTGGGGAGACTGGACTAGACGAGCCAAGTGCTGGATGGATTTCAATTTCCAGGAGAAGTTTTTTCTCGTGAGAGTGTGGTTACGGAAAGAGGAGAAAGCAGGCCTTGTCATGTTCCACGAATCCCCTTAGACAGGATCCACAGGTGTGACACCAGACCCTGAGAGGCCACTTGATTTCAGGGAGTGCCCATAACACTTGTTTCCGTAGTTAGGCAAGGTCGGGACAGTGGTGGGAAGAAGGGCGGTGAGGAAAAGCTATTCTCCCCCACGATGGCTAAAGTGATTCATTTCCTTTCAGATCTATCACTACTCCAAGTTCCAGAGAGACAAGCCTCTCCTCCTGCAGAACATCTAGAGGAAATGCAACCCCAGGAGAACTGCTCAGCCTGCCACTGGCACATCAGCGACCCCAAAGAGAAAGAAGCAAGCAGTGGTGACCAAATGCTCTCCTCGATTCCATCACTAGGACACCGAAGAGGCTGACAAGCAGGTCCAGAAGGGACCTCAACTGTTCACGGAACACCCAGCCAGTGCTCATTTGTGCTCTGTGGCCTTTGGTTTATGGACAGCGGAGCACGTGGGCCCAGGTCAAGCCATCTCCTCAGCGAGCAGGGCTGCCCCAGTGGAAAGGTCCATCCAGCAATGCCATGTCTGTACCCCAGGTTACTGCTGGAAGGGACGGTGCGGGGAAATGCCCCAGAGCTCCCCAAGGTACCCAGATTATGGATCAGCGATGACTTTGTACACCACCTGTGATTCCATCGTCAGGGGAGCAATTTCAGTTGTGGCCCCAAACGAGGCCGCTGAGGCAGAGGAGGAGCAGGAGGAGTCCTCAGATTACAAGTGTGCCCTATGTGAGGAGTTTAAGGACAAGCCCAATCCCTGAGCTGCCAGATCCCCAGGGACACAAAAAACCACTCTTTTGTAATCAAAAATCTATTTTTGGCTCTAATAAAGTACACCAGAACTTCACAGGAGTAAATAAAGAAGCAAATGAGAACTTCTACTCTGTGTTCTTTCTGTCTGTCCATGCTATGCACACGCCACTGGCTGAGCGAGATGAGGCTGGAAGGCCATGACCCAGGCAGGCCTCAGTCTGGTCCCCACGTCCCTTTTCACCTGAAGCAGCAGCATTTCACATGGTCTGCCAAGAATGTGGCTCCCGAGCCATTCGCTGACGCCATCCCAGGATGGGTGGGTCCCTGTGCCTTCCCTGCAACATAGCAGAAGACCCAGTCCGGCTCCTGACCATGGGGGTGTCACTTTCCATGAGTCCCTCACCCTGTAACAGAAGGGGCTCCTCCTGGGTCCCTGATGATGTCACAAGTTGCTGAGCAGCAGCTGAGCATTGCCAGCTCCCAAACCAGGGGCTGCCCCAAGAGCCTCACTGGAAAGCAAGGTCACCCCAAGCTCCAAAGGCCTTGCAAACACATTGCCCCAAACCTGAAAACAAATGCAAGATTTCCACAAGGTGAACACTGGCTGGTGATGCTCTGCCCTCACAGCTTTATTTAGAATCCAGGCACCGCACCCAACACACAGTCCCTGGTCCAGACATCAGCCCCTTAGAGGATGCTCCTGGTGACACAAAAGGGGGTAGTCACAGACGGCTGGCTCTTTCCATCTGCATCCACGCTGTCCACTGACAGGAGGGTGGCAACACAGAGAACCCGTCCATCACTTGCAGTCTGCAGGGAAGTCAGGAAGGAGGGCTTGACAGGTGGAGAGAGGCACGTGGTGAGTTCCAAGACAAAGGGCTATGAAACCCTGGGAGGACTGAGGAGGGAGGGCGGGTCACCCTGGCTTTGTAGCCCAGTGGCCGGGCTCTGGTCCTTTTTCAGCACAGACAGGCACATTCCTGGGCTTGGCTTCCCCCCTGGCTCCCACTCCACCCCTCATCTCCAGGCCCCATCACTTCGAACTCTGCAGATCCCCCATGTTACCCCAGGCCTACTGAGGGCAGATCTGTGCTAACCAATCTGGCCTTGGCCCTGGGGCTGCACTTGACGGCACTACTAGATGTCTTCCATATGCATATGGCAGCCACCTTCCTCCCAGACTTTCCCACACCACTGCCTCCACTGACAGCAGATGCCCCGGCCCCTACCCAGGGCCTATAGAAAGAACGAAGGAGATCAGGGACTACTGGGTCAGGTGTTCTCCCTACCCTCACTAGGGCCTGGGATGGCACTGGGCATGGATCACAGAATTCAAACCTCAAATAACCCACTTGGATACTGTCACACCTTTCCATGGCTGAGAAGGCACTGAGGAGGTGCCGAGGGATAGAGAGGTAGCCCATGACTGCAGGGGACCTGACCACAGGCACCTCCATCCTCACTTCTATCCTTGTACCTGGAGAGGGGTCCCTGTTTACTGGAGGCATGGAGAGCCAGAGGAGCAGAGTCGTGGGCCTGAACCTCAGCAGGGTCTCAGCACCTTGCAGAACCTCCATTTCCACATAGCTG
>SNSB01087025.1:0-12305 GCA_012922965.1 Capreolus pygargus | reverse complement strand
AGGAAAGTTATGACCAGCCTAGAGAGCATATTTAAAAAAAAAAAAAACAGAGACATTACTTTGTCAACAGAAGTCTGTCTAGTCAAGGCTATGGTTTTTCCAGTAGTCATGTATGGATGTGAGAGTTGGACTATAAAGAAAGCTGAGTGCTAAAGAATCGATGCTTTTGAATTGTGGTGTTGGAGAAGACTCTTGAGAGTCCCTTGGACTGCAAGGAGATCCAGCCAGTCCATCCTAAAGGAAATCAACCCTGGATATTCACTGGAAGGACTGATGCTGAAGCTGAAACTCCAATACTTTGGCCACCTGATGTGAAGAACTGACTCACTGGAAAAGACCCTGCTGCTGGGAAAGATTGAAGGTGAGAGAAGAAGGGGATGACAGAGGATGAGATGGTTGGATGGCATCACTGACTCAATGGACATGAGTTTGCATAAACTCCAGGAGTTGGTGATAGACAGCGAGGCCTGGCGGACTGCAGTCCACGGGGTTGCAAAGAGTCGGACATGACTGAGCGACTGAACTGAACTAAACTGAACCATGAGAGTCACCCTGGACTCATCGTCCCTATCTCAACCCTCTTTTCCCCTCTGGCAAAGCATTTTGGCACTCCAGTCTTAGACCACTTCTCACCATTCCATCCGCTTTGTCATCCTCGTACAAAACCCTAACATTTCTTATCTGGATGCTGTAAAGCCTCCAACATTTTTCCTGATTCTCTCCTAACCTCCTTCCCAGTCTATTTTCCACTGAGTTGCCCAAGGGATCATTTATCAGTTTAATGGGATCATTTCACTTTTTGGCTCTCAATCCTCCAATAACTTTCCAAGAAATTTAGACAAATTCTATATCCTTCTCCTGGCCTGGAGCTCTACATAATCTGGTCCCTCACCCTCCTGTTGCCTCCTCAGCTATCACTTCCTGCCATCTTGCTCTCTCTTACTCGTTCCAGTCCAGCCCCATTGGTCTCTGCAAAAACATAAAGGATTTTCTTCTGCATTTGCTATTCCTTGCACATAGAATGCTCTTCCTCTGAAATCCATAACTCCAGTCACCAACTTCACTAAAGTAAAAGCATTGTATGCTCAGTCAGGCGCTGCTCAAATGTCACTTACTTGAACCTGTCTTACCTGATGATCCTATAATCAGCAGCTCATCTGGTACCTCTTTCCATCCCCTTATTTTGCTTTTTTTCTTGGTGATGGTCACGTGTGTGTGTGTGTGTGTGTGTGTGTGTGTGTGTGTGTGTGTATCTTTGTGTGTGTTAGCTCTGCTCCTTTCTACTTATGGGGCTTCCCTGGATTCTCAGTTGGTAAAGAATCTGCCTGCAGTGCACGAGACATGGGTTTGATCCTCAGGTCAGGAACATCCTCTAGTGAAGAGAATGGCTACCCATGTCGGTATTCTTGCCTGGAGAATCCCATGGAAAAAGCAGCCTGGCAGGCTACAGTCTATGGGGTTGAAACTTTGGCAACAGTAATATTATTAATAATGATGATGATGATGATGTAATTTGTCACTACATAGCTTAAATTGCTGCCCATAGGGCACAAGGGTTATTTTCTTGGCAGAATCACATGAGATTCATATTAAATATCCTTAACACAGAGTGAATAGACAACTATGTGGATTTGCTTACATATTTCCATATCTGCTTGCACACATTAGGGTGCTTCATTTTATCTTTAAAAGATTATTGTAAAATTAACTGATATAAAGTGTGCAATTGTCCAACAGTGCCTGATCTGTTTTGGGTCTCTAAAAATGCATATTACCTCTGTCCCACTGTACCATCCAACCTTCCCAGGAATTTCTTTTCCCTGAGAATAGTCAGTGAGTTACCTCTGAGGTCCCAGACTTCCGAGGTTCTGTCTTAATAGGAAGGAAGAAAATGGAATTACTGGATAGGAGAATTACCATTACAGAAGTGGGAATAAGGAATGTTATTAAAAAATAACATTGACAGTAATCATCATAATAGCTCACATGCATTATGCCCATTTAATGTACTAGGATTCATGCTAACTGCTTATTCAGTTTTGGTGAAACGGGTCCATAAATCTCCAAGCAGTATTGCTTGTTAAAAGTGAATAAAAGTAAATCTTCCTTTAGATACCTGAGGGTTTATTTACCTCAACCCTTGGGGTTGATTTCCCTCAGAAATGTCTTCCAAATCCAGAAAAGGGGCTGAGAGACCAAGCGGCTGAGCAGAGGTTTTGACAGATTCAAAACCTTAGCAGGACAAAAGAGGAAGGCAGGACTACCAAGGAAGGGGTGAGGTTTGAATCCCTGAAATCCATATCCTACAAGTTTAGAATATAATGTTATGTATGGATGGGTAAGTAGTACAACCACTTGGAAACATTTAAGTTTTTTATGTCCAGGTGTATATGCAAGAGAAATGAGTATATGTGTTTACATGAACAACTGAACTAGAATGTTCATGGCAGCTTTATTCACAACATTTCCAAAACTGGAAATCCTCCACAGGTATATCAACGAAGAAGATAACAAAAAAAAATCTGTGACATATTCAAACAGTAGAAGACTATGAAGAGTAAAAATAAGAGCATCTAACCCAGATGAATCTGCAAACAATGTGATCAAAGAGAGCCAGAACAGAAAGGTACCTCTGATGGAGGATGAAGATGGGTGTAGCGAGGGACACGGAGAGGAGGGGCTCAAAAGTGATGACAGTACTGTGCTTTTTAAAGAGCATAGGTGCACATGTATATGTTATGTACTGTACATGAATGCTAGAGATGTTCTTTGTCTACAGTAAATATATAAAATATTACCAAAAACACTAAAGTCAACAGATTGCTTCCAAGTAAGCTTGAAGTCATTTTCCAAATGTTACATTTTAGCTGAAAAGGAATAGAAGAGTCCATCTCATCTGTGTCTGACACCTGCCCAGTATCCTAATCCAAGAGAGGAAGTGAGAACTGCCTCACATGGCACCACACAGATGTCTGCAGATACATGACCTCATCCATCAGCCTCAGCAGCTCCTGGACCGTCCTGGTAGTCAAACTGCTCCCCAAGGGTGATGTAGCATATAATATTGGAAACTGCATTGTTGATTGTGAAGTGAGGGTCGAAAGGCTGTTCTGGAGGCAGAAGAGGAGGTGGAGCCTTCAGCTTGGTTTCTATTTTCCAGAGAGTCTACTCTATGTGACGCATGACGCTGATGACAGGACCACATCTGAGACTGTGTCCGCAGCCCTCCACACAGGGTCTGACCCACAGCCAGCACTGAGTCAGCGCCCGGGGGTCAGTCTGACTACCAGGACTTAAAAACCTATAATATGCTTTAAACCCATCTTCTTATTTTTTATTATAATTATTATTTTTATTACATTTTTAATCTTTAAACCCATACTCTTATTTTTTATTATAATTCTCAAACTCCAGGAGGGCAGGTCATGGCTGCTGTTCACTGTTACTCCCTCAGGGCCCTCACAGTGCTGGGTGCAGGACACGCATGTAGGCACTCATTTATCACCTGTTAGTGAATGTATGAGCCACAGTTCCTGCACCTGTAGTATGACACGCTCACCGTTCTCCTCTCCTACTGTCTGGATGAAGTGGGCGGCCTCTTCCTGAATGCATTCCTCTAAGCTCTTGCTTCCTAAACCAAAGTTCTTCAGCATTGTCAGGGTGAACCTTCTTTGCTCCTTCCGTATGTGGCCATTAGACATGATCAAGCCTGGGAAAAAGAAAACCAAGGTTATGAAAAGAAAGTCAGTAAGACCCAGGAGGAACAATGTATCAGATGGAAGGAAGGAGAAGGGCTTTAAGGTGTTTGAAACTATTCAGAGCAAAAAATCCCAAAGCAACAGACATAAGCAACTCACATTTACTGATTGCTTGTAATGCCGGATACTTTTGCATTTGTAATGTATTATGTAATTAAGTACTCACAGAACCTCTCTGCAGTAGGTCTTATCATACCTGCCACACCCTGAAAGTTTTATTGATGAGAAAAGTAAGGCACAAGGATAAAAGTAAACTCTGCAAAATCACAGAGTGAGTAAGCAGCTGGACAGGCATTCAAATTCAAGTCGGCCTAACTCAAAAGCCCATACTTGGATGACTTGTTGCATAAGAAGTAAACTGAAGTAGTTATTATGCTACATATTAAGAATGAATTTATGGATTAGTGAAAATCCATCTTCATGAAGAGAAAAGGCTTTCATCTAACCTGATCTTAAAAAGAGAAATGAATCACTCGACAAATCGAGGAAGTATAAATAATCTGTGCAGAAGGAACAACACATGCCAAGGGGAAAAAAATCCATCTTTGTGTGTTCAGTAAATGATTATTTATTTCATAATATAAGTGAGGTCATCACCCTTTCATTTCTTTGCTTTCAGAGCACCCTTCAACTCCTCATTTCTGCCTTTGCCCTCCACCACCACAAGGACATGATCTTCCCTGCCAACCAGTATAGGATCCTCTCAACCTCACTTTGAAATGTCAGCAGCAGGAGACACTTCTTTCTTGGAACACTCTTCCAATGGTGTCCAGGCCACACACTCTGTAGATTTCCCTCCCAATTCTCTGATCACAGAGACATTCCCATATCTTTTATTAATTCATCTTCTATAGAACTTTGAAATGATGGAGCTCTTCCAGATGAGGTCTGAAGTCTCTTCTCTCCTTATCTATGCTCCATTTTGGGGAAAATCTCATTAACTCCTAAAATTTTAAGTGAAATCTACTTATAATGAACATCTATTTCTATCTCTCAGCTCTGGACATATATGTAAGTGCCTGCTTGACTCTGCTGATTTATAGGCATTTCACACTCAGCATATCTATGACTGAATTCATAGTTTATTCTATACAACTCCACACCCAGGCCAGCCAACACCTGTCCTCCTCCACAGCTTACCTCTTTCCTTACCTACGAATTTGGGTGTCTACCTGAACGCCTCATTCTCCCTCTGTCTAGGTCATCCTGCCTTATTGAATATGCCTCCTGAGTAACTTAAACCTATGTATCATTGTGGCCACTCTCCTGGTCTAATCTGCTGTACTGCCATTTCTCGCCACCTCCCTAGTCCAAGACAGCACCTCCTCTCACCTAAAATGCTGCAATAGCCTCTTGCTCCCTTTATTCCATTCTTCACATTGTAGTTTAGAGAAGTCTTTAAAATGTTCCATGTAAGGATGAAGATTCCTTTCTCTACTGAAACCATTCAGGAGCTTCCATTGTTATTAGGCTAAAAAGCTACATCCTTAATGAGAACTTGCATGAACTCTTCCTGCTTGAATTCAGCAGCTTTATCTCCGTTTAACCTCTGTTCTTACTACACTCAGTTCAGTTCAGTCGCTCAGTCGTGTCCGATTCTTTGCAACCCCATGAATCGCAACACGCCAGGCCTCCCTGTCTATCACCAACTCCTGGAGTTTACTCAAACTCATGCCCATCGAGTCGGTGATGCCATCCAGCCATCTCATCCTCTGTCGCCCCCTTCTCCTCCTACCTTCAATCTGTCCCAGCATCAGGGTCTTTTCCAATGAGTCAGTTCTTTGCATGAGGTGGCCAAAGTGTTGGAGTTTTGGCTTCAGCATCAGTCCTTCCAATGAACACCCAGGACTGATCTCCTTTAGGATGGACTGGCTGGATCTCCTTGCAGTCCAAGGGACTCTCAAGAGTCTTCTCCAATGCCACAGTTCAAAAGCATCAATTCTTTGGTGCTCAGCTTTCTTCACAGTCCAACTGTCACATCCATACATGACCACTGGAAAAACCACAGCCTTGACTAGACAGACCTTTGTTGGCCAAGTAATGTCTCTGCTTTTTAATATGCTATCTAGGTTGGTCATAACTTTCTTTCCAAGGAGTAAGTATCTTTTAATTTCATGGTTGCAGTCACCATCCACAGTGATTTTGGAGCCCCCCAAAATGCAGTTATTTAACTTATATGCAGAGCACATCATGAGAAATGCTGGGCTGGAAGAAGCACAAGCTGGAATCAAGATTGCCGGGAGAAATATTAATAACCTCAGAAATGCAAATGACACCACCCTTATGGCAGAGAATGAAGAACTAAAAAGCCTCTTGATGAAAGTGAAAGAGGAGAGTGAAAAAGTTGGCTTAAAGCTGAACATTCAGAAAATTAAGATCATGGCATCTGGTCCCATCACCTCATGGGAAATAGATGGGGAGACAGAGGAAACAGTGTCAGACTTCCTACACTGGCCACCTTCAATTCCTCAGTTCTGTGTTCCTCTTCCCACTCCAGAGATGTTTCACATTATATTCCCTCTGCCTGATAGTTTCTTCACTTTATTCAAATTATTGTTACTTATGTTACTGTTTCCTGAGTCTCAGGATGTTAGATACTCCTAAGAGGTGCATCCTGCTCTTATCTCCAGAACACTATGGTTTTAAATTATTAGAGTAACTGATACTGTTTTCCTGAATGGAGGGTAAGTTACAGAAGAACAAGGATTTTGTCACTCTCTTCACTGTTTTGTCACTGGTGCCTAGCACCAGGCTTCACGTGACAAATAACAGAGTGATGTGACGTAGAGTTAATGGAGGAAATATTGCAAAGAGGAATTAAGAAAAACTTGAAAAAATGGTACTTTGGTAGAATATATTTGAGCATTTCATTTATATTTTTAAATGTGCAAGTTTATTTTATGATCATTTCAAGTATTCATGCCAAACTGTTATAGATTGTAGGCTCAAAGTACCTGGTGAGCACAGCCTTAATAACAGGACATAAGAAATTAGAGGCAAGAAGGGATTGCACAATCAGCAGGAGGAAGCTGATCCACCTGCATTTTCCTGGGGAAGAGATCTGAGTGGGAAAGTAGAAACAGAGCCTGAGCAGGCATTGCCTTTCCTCTGCTTAAACCACACAGTACATCACTGAGTGATGAGGATACTTATTTATCAAAGCATCCTGAGTGAGTTCATGCAGGTGAAGCTGTGTCTCCTAAATCCCTGACATTAGCACTGACCCTGCCAGATGCCCTGACGGGGTGTCTTCAACAAGGAAATGAGGGACTCAGCTTCCTTGAGGGGCAGGAACTTACGAGGGGGCTGGTCCCTGGAGTGTTGGACAATTACAGTCACAAAAGTACATTTCAGAGACTACAAGAATATCAAACATTCACCTCTTAACATTAGTCAAGAAACTTAACATTTTTCTTAAAGATATTCTCTTGGATAGGTTGTATGGGGCTGTTCACAAGTTTCAGTCCTGGTGGACAATGGCTTCTTTGATTTTGGGCAATCCACTTAAAAAAACTGTAGAAAATCCACCCATTTCCAGGCTAATCATGTTCCCATATTTCTTCACAAACTGAAAAACAGTGGAATAATCACAGGTAAATACACACACGTATGTATGTCCAGGAATGAAGGGTGTGTGTTGCTGATGGAATTACATGGAGAGGAATCTGTGTGTGGAGCGTTGTGTGTACACCTTGGTAGGATGAGGATGTTTCTACCTGTCTCCATTTATTCTCCTCTCAACTAGACTCCACTATAGGACATGTGCATTCATTATAAACATTCACTCATATGTTCAGCCTACTTGAATTGAGCAAGCATGAACCACTGCAGCCTGAGAATAAGGCATAAATATATAATAAAACAAACAAGGTATCTGACCTTAGCATCTTGGAGTCTAAAGAAGGAAGAGAAATCATTGCATGTGACTCATCAGCGAAGGCTGAGATATGTTTATTGAACCAATGGTGTCGCAAGTATGGACTTAGTAAATTTTACCTGTTTAACCAAGCAAGAATGACCTTTTCCTCAAGAAGTTCAAAAGACAGGAAATTCATTACTGGGCTGGGACCAGGTATGGAGAATAGTACTCTAGCTCTGGAGCCCTGTGCAAATCTTAACTCTATAGCTGACTAGTTGTGAGCTCCAGGGAAAGTTGCTTCACTTTTTGGAGTCTCAGCTCCCCAGCAATAAAGGGAGAAAAATGTTCTTCCCACAAAGCTTCTGTGAGGAAGAATGAGAATAGCAATGTGAAAGGTACTTTGTTTACTGGTTGGCCGACATCCACTGGAGACTCTGTGTGCAAACGGACATGGATGCGTGGCCAACTGGTGAAGGACCATAGCACAGGTATGACAGGCAGGAGAAAGGGTCTTGTGTCACAGACAACCACATCCACTGGGTGCCATGCTAACCACCTTTCGTGTTTGATTTCATGTAATTTCACAACTACCCTATGGTAGTAATAAACGTCAGCATCTCTCTTGAGGAAAATGAGTCAACAGGAGTAACTTAGCCAAGGTGATAAAGCTGTTGGGGGTGGGAGCCATTTACTAGGCATTATGTAAGATTTGAGGATAAAGACATGAACCTAAGATGGCCCTAGGACCTTAAAGGTTAGTGGATATGAGAGCAGGAATGTGAGAATGAAAGTGAGGGTCAGGAGAGGAATAGAGAGAAAAGAAGTGTGTAGCGGTGTGTCACAAGTGTACACAAATGTGCAGGTATGTGCAAATATAGCATAGAGGACAATCAGTTATCACTAGTCAAAGTCTTCCCTGACAAGTTTATTCAAGAGATGGCTCTATATAGACCCCGCCGCTGCTTCCAGTCTGTAGGGCTCTGTCTTGCTGCAGGCTGTGGTATTAAATAGAAGCCCTCATTCCTCCAGGTGAGCCCCACCTCCTCAACTGCTATGCACTGATGTTCCCCCAAGTCACCTAGAACTCCATGGACTGTGTCCCCCCATGAGAGAAAACATCATGGATTTAGTCTCATTCCACCACCCTGCACCCATATTAAAGACCAAGCTTGAATTCAAGCCTTCCGCTGTACAGTAGGTCTAGAGCCCTTCATCCTTGCTTATTCATCCCTAGCACAGTAAGTCTGTCTTGTTAGAAAGAGCAGAACCAAGGGTCTATCTTAGTCTGGTCTGCCTCTAAAGTACATGTCTTTCTCTAAGAAAGGGTAGGATGGGAATCAGATTTTTTTACTTCATTTTGTTGAACACCTGGAAGAACTTCTAGGTTCTCAATTAATTTCTCAATTAATTTAGAATATATAATAAGGATTTTTTGGAACTGCTGAAAATCTCAAGTTAAGCTAAAGGGCTCCTCACTGACAAGGTATACAACCTGGAATTTCAGCTTGAAGCACCTTCTGAAATGAATTTCTTCAGAGTTTCAACTCTGCCAATTCTCTGTCCATGTATATTTTCAGTCCAACGGGACTGGATCAAACACTGTCATGGTACTGTGTAAACATGGATAGGTCAAATGAGTCTTGAAGCCCTGGTATTGATGATGGTAATGTCTACCAATCATGTTAGTCACTGGGCCAATTGCTTTACATGGCTATAAATGTGTGAGCCACAGTCATCTGAGAATACTTTGTCAAGTAGAGAATATTCTTCTATGTACAACAGGAAAGTCATCAAAAAAGAAACAGTTTACAAAAATAAAACAGGTTAACAATAAAGTGGTTCAAGAGGTTAACACAGACTTACAATCAGAAATGATTATAGAAAAACAAGGATTAACATAGGAGCTAAAAAAAGGCAAATAAAGGTAATAGGTTACAAGAAGTTTATCCTATGAAGGATAAAAATATCAAATGTAGGATTAAGCACTTAAATAATAAAATACAGCAAAATAAATGTTTAGAATAAAAAATGAGAAGTGGTGAGTGAGTGAGATGGAATAAGCTGAGGGAGATTCTACCAAGTTCTTAAACTCAAAACCAACTGATCAAAGGTACAAAAAGAGAAAAAGGAAAAAAAGAAAAGTATACCAATTCTTGTTTTTTTTAATTTATTTTTTAATTGAAGGATAATTGCTTTACAGAATTTTGTTGTTTTCTGTCAAACATCAACATGAATCAGCCATAGGAGTATACCAATTCTTACTCCCACTAGCAGTAGTGAGAGGGTCTGTTCCTCTGAACACTCAACAGCACTGAGCAATGTCTGTGTATGTGTCTCTGTGTGTGGGGGTGGGGATTGGTAGAGACTTGGGCATAAAGAAGGGTAAGATTCTCTCACTTGCTAAATTGTGTTTTTAAACGTCTCAATCTGCTTGCCTTGCTATTATAGTTAACAAGTGTTTCTAACCAATGAAGCACAATAAAGAAACCTGTGGAAAATTCTGAAAGAGATGGGAATACCAGACCACCTGACCTGCCTCTTGAGAAACCTATGTGCTGGTCAGGAAGCAACAGTTAGAACTGGACATGGAACAACAGACTGGTTCCAAATAGGAAAAGGAGTAGGTCAAGGCTGCATACTGTCACCCTGCTTATTTAACTTATATGCAGAGTACATCATGAGAAACTCTGGGCTGGAAGAAGCACAAGCTGGAATCAAGATTGCCAGAAGAAATATCAATAACCTCAGATATGCAGATGACACCACCCTTATGGCAAAAAGTGAAGAGGAACTAAAAAGCCTCTTGATGAAAGTGAAAGAGGAGAGTGAACAAGTTGGCTTAAAGCTCAACATCCAGAAAACTAAGATCATGGCATCTGGTCCCATCATTTCATGGCAAATAGATGGGGAAACAGTGGAAACAGTGGCAGACTTTATTTTTTGGGGCTCCAAAATCACTGCAGATGGTGATTGCAGCCATGAAATTAAGACACTTACCCCTTAGAAGGAAAGTTAGGACCAACCTAGATAGCATATTAAAAAGCAGAGACAAAAAAAATAAAAAATAAAAAGCAGAGACATTACTTTGCCAACAAAGGTTCGTCTAGTCAAGGCTTTGGTTTTTCCAGTGGTCATGTATGGATGTGAGAGTTGGACTGTGAAGAAAGCTGAGCACTGAAGAATTGATACTTTTGAACTCTGGCGTTGGAGAAGACTCTTGAGAGCCTCTTGGACTGCAAGGAGATCCAACCAGTCCATCCTAAAGGAGATCAATCCTGGGTGTTCACTAGAAGGACTGATGCTGAAGCTGAAACTCCAATACTTTGGCCACCTCATGCGAAGAGTTGGCTCATTGTAAAAGACCCTGACGCTGGGAGGGATTGGGGGCGACAGAGGAGGAGATGGCTGGATGGCATCACTGACTTGATGGGCATGAGTTTGCGTAAACTCCAGGAGTTTGTGATGGACAGGGAGGCCTGGCGTCCTGTGATTCATGGGGTTGCAAAGAGCCGGACATGACTAAGTGACTGAACTGACTGATACAAGAAGCACATAAGGAAATCCAGGGGCTAGGATAGGTTCTTGGAAAAAATACCAGTCATTTGTAAAGAGAGATGAGGGACAAGGCTGAAGTCTGGCAGGTAATGTGAGCTGGACCAAGGATATCTTAATGTCAAGTGAAATATTTCAGATCTTGTTTTGTTTGCAATTGGAAAATTGAATACAAGAGGTAACAACAGTGAGTGCTTAAGAACTTGAATTTTGAAGTCATACAAATTCTTCTCTCTCACATATATTCTACTTGTTATTTTCTGTGTGATTGTTAGTCAACTTACTTAACTTACTTGTGTTTCAGTTTTCAAATGCAAAATATGAGGACTATTACTAGTTCTCATCTTTAAAACTGTGCTGATAAGTAACCATAACACTAAAACTAATAAGAAAAGTATTTATTGTTATTGATATACTTGGGAGTGTATTTTAGCAAAGGACTCTGGTTAGACCTGGGCAAAGAAAGTGGCCAGAGAGTGGATTCATGGAGCTGGCGAAGCAATCAGGCTAGACTAGTGTGATGCCTTGTATGCAGCCAACAAATGGCTTTCCTTGAGTTTGTTCCTATAAAGTTTTGAAGAAAGGGGGAGGGTAGTAGAGAAAGAAATAAGCATCATTTGTGTGCTAGCCACCAGGGCAGTAAACTGATTGGTTTGTTTCTTAAAACAACCCTACAATGTATTTGCGGTTTTCAGAAAAGGAGACACAGAGATTTAGTGCATAGCTGATGAGCATTAAGTTGGGCTCTTTCTAACTCACTCTGTATGTCTCACCTTTAAATGAAAGCATGAAATATTCTCTCTCTTGTTCTAAGTGAAGGACTGCATAAGTGTTAACTGGCCACATGACTTCCCAATCAAAAACCACATTTCTGGTGTGGCCAGTGGGACGTGAGTAGTGGTGATGCGTACATCTTCTAGGTTGTGTCCTTAAAGGAAAGTTACTTCTCTTCACTTCCCACTTTCCTCTTTTTCTGGTCCAGAACCCACATGTGACAGTGTTGCAGGAGCAGAATAACAAGACAGAGCACTGCAGTTTTTGGATGACCTTGTGGAATGAAGTAGCCTTCCTATCCTGGTCTTCCCTGCTTACATCTCAACTTATTTGTGAGACAGAAATAAATTTCAACCTGTTTT